>JAAAKG020007967.1:0-21254 GCA_010014905.2 Druon quercuslanigerum
TTCTTGGAGGTGTTTTTGTCCCACCTCTGCCGGCCAAACGCATAGGGAGATACCACTCCTTACTATTACTTCGTGGTGCCCTCAGACTTAGTTCTTCCGAGAATTCACGCGGCGTTGTGAAAATTGGTGAGAGGAGTTGCGGGGGCATGTGCAGTGTGTAGTGAGACGTGCCAAAACAGAGAGAGAAAATTAGAGAGACAAAATAGAATAAAGAAGAGCATTGGACGAAAAATATTTAGATTTACTTATTGGGTTCCACTAATTCAAGACATAGGAAAATAGAGGAATAAGGGAACCTGTGTGAAGTATGCAATATGAAAGTGATTTTCAAACTTATTATTTATTTAAGTTTGTAACGTTGCTTACATTGTCCCCAGTACTTTCCTTGTTGCCAACAGCAGTTTATGGTGCGACCCCCCCCCCCACTGAATCGGTAACTTAGTTTGTGGAGGGCCCCTTATACTTAATTATTACTTTCGTTTATGGAGAAAATATTTTACAGATAAGATTGTATTTAAATAAATGTCAAGTTTTATTATAAATGTTCTTATCTGGCATGAATTATGATTAACGAGTTTAATTATTAGATTCTCCGCATATATAATAGAAGTCTATCTTAAGCTAATAATGATGAGGGATATTGCAAGCTCAACTAAAGTTAGGACTTTGATGAAGAGCAGTTACTCGCATTGGGAATATTATACTATTCTGTCTATGGTCATGGAATAGTCCAAGGATAGCAATTTTAGAGGCAACTAACGTTATGAAACATGTTTTAATGCCGAAATTTCTTGAAAGTACTAGAAGGGTGACATTTTAATATTTATAAAAATATATTTTCAATTTTGTTTATATCGGGTTTACGATACAAAATAGTGGAGCTGAAATAAAAAAATGAGATACAAAAAGACTCAAATTATGTCCTGTTTCAGCAGAAAGTATTAGCTAATAGAATTATTATTAATAATTTATTATTCTTATATCATTAGGCCATATCCTTCCGCAGCAAGGGTGACTCCCTCGGTTCTAGCCGGGGATCAGCTGAGAAAATGAGGAAGGGAATCGTACAAGACAGTGTCAGGGGGAGGAGGGATATAGATTTTAAGATTAATCTAGAATTTCCAGGTTGCCTATTTGAATAACACATTTGTTTCGCGACATGGCTGCGACTCATTATGCTGACAAGTCTCTCTAGCAATCACCCCAGGCGTAAAGCTTCACAAATTCAACATGTAAAACTCTCTACTCGGGCCCATTAGTATCCAATGTCTTACGTTTCAAGCGTCATTCATTCCGCTGACCCTCTTCACCACGCATTTGTTATAAACTATTATTGTCGTTACACTTTTCTGTCCTGGCATACCTTTTTAGCTTTCTTTACGTCCACGCATTTCCTCACGCAATCCCTTTTGTTCCAGAAATGATGCATCATTTTCAACGCCTTTGGTACTTTAGTCCTGTTTCATTAGGACCCTTAAAAATAAAAATTCTAGAGTCAAAGCAATACTCTTTTTGAACTTTCCTTAAAAACTAATTTGGAGTTGTACAAATTTCACAAGAAATATAATGGAACTTTTCCCATATTTTTAACCTATTAATATCACTCTCGAGCAGGACTAATTCTGAAAATGTTTTGTACTTTAGTGCTATTTTGTCAGTACTTTTTCGGATCACATACATCTGACGAGTACTTATAGAAATAAAAATTAAATTAAATCGAACTTTTCTGATATTTTTGAACCTGTTTTTTTCATAAACAATTTTAAGGAAAGTGGCTACTTTAGTACTGATTTGTTTCATATTTAAATGATATTAAAATTTTTAACATTGTCTTTAAAAAAGTCCTATTGTAACAAGCCATATTTTGAACTTTTTTTTGTATTTTAGTACTATTTTAGCAGAAATTTTTTGCGACATAAATCCAATCAACACTTATGAGAATTGCCAAAAAATACCTAAATATTTTCTAGTACTTTTGTCTCAAAAATGATTTCAGGCTCAAAGTATAATCAATCAAATTAGAGTGTCTTTTCTGCTATTTTTTCCTGAAAAGTACTGCTCAAAATTTTAAAAAAATTAATAAAAAGGACGTTTTTGATTCTTTTGTCCTGAAAAAGTCTTACTCAAAATAAAGACATTAAATGGGAATTTTTTGATAGATCATGACTGAAATACTCTCAAAAAAGAAAAAATAAGGCTTTTTTAACGAAAATAGTACAATAATAAAGACTTAAATTCTTTTGAGTAAAATTAACGTATATATACCATACTATGTAAGTTCAATATGAAACGATTTAGTTTTCAACGGGAAATATATTGCGTTAAAAAAATAGTTGATTTAAAAAAAGAATAATTTTCTACCAAACGAGATTAAGTTTCAACGAAAAAGTTAAGTTTTCATGCCAAAAATTTATATATTTTCGAAAACAGTGGTCTTTTAAACTAAAAACTGTGAATTTGCAAACAAGAAATATCATTTTTCAACCAAAGAGTTGCATTTTCAAAAACAAAACCTATAATTTTAGACTAAACAGTTGCACTTAAAACTGAAGAGATGAAGTTCCAAACAAAAGAATCGAATTTGGAACCAAATAGTTGAATTCTTCACCTAAAGCACGAATTTTTAACAACAAGCAGTTGCATGGCTCACAAAAAACAACACAGATAAACATGACAATACGTCGTTTTCTCTAATATATCAACTGACATCAACCATATTGAAAATTGGGACTTTGGCGTCTGCGAATGCTCAGTCGCGTGTTTAGTACAAGCAACCCAAATCTTTGGTACAAGTAACAAGAAGTACTCAGCTAGTTAGTAAAGTGGGCCGGGGAGCCCGTGAGGACCCCCCCCCCCCCCCGGCGCTCAATCTATAAAGCCTATTATGCTACACCCGTGTATAGTATGAAGGCAGTACACCGAATCTGGCCACCTTCGCCGAGTTTTTAAATTTCGGTGCAATTCTTTGAATTCAACATTTTGGGAATGTAACTATCAGGTGCCACGTGTACTCGATCACACAGTGAATGACGTAGACCTCTTTGCGCAACAAAGTGAGCCTCACCCACTCTGTCATCCAGCCGACTCCCATATCTAGGCCGTGGAAAGTGACGGACAGGTTAGGGTTGCTAGTTAGATGCACAGATTCAACGCACTGACTACTTAAGTGTATTTGTGTGTTCATCACTCTAAATCAACCAGCGGCCATTGTGGGTTTCGAACCCCTAAATCCCTGGTAGAAGTACGCAGAAAAATTACCATTGGTACTGGCACAGGGATTGAACCCAAGACCTTCTTTGCGGAAGCCTGACGTGCTGTCGCACAAAATTTCTTGTTTAAGCCAGATAAACTGTTTTATTACACTAAACACCATTTAGTAACACCAAAAAATGTATGGTAATCACAGCGAAATGTTTATACAACAAACAAAAACTGCTCAAGGAAATTATTTTGTTATCGCAACGTTATTTTTTTTTTCTCGGAGAAGTATGTTTCTAATTTTGCAAGTTACCCGTACAGTTCTCGCCGAACTCAATTGACATCCTTTGTCTGGTCGTCTAGGAAAATGAGACTGTATAGTGGAGTTAAGTAAACAGAAAATTTTGAAAGGTCGTTAGGTTCCTGTTAGTAACTTGATATCAGAATGACAGAATGGTAGGCAAATTAGTGCTTCAAGTGAAGTTCGAGAGATGGTTGCATCGAACAGAGCACGCGTCATTTGAAATTCCGCGCACGTAACGCGGTATCCTTTAACCACCCGACACAGTAACATCTGTCGAGTCCTTTAATTTAGAAATCCTCATGCCTCACTATCATCACAACAACCCTATTCCCTATGTCAACCTTTCCCGAACCCTCCCCTTTCAGCTTCACTTACATAACTAGTACCCCCAAACACAGCTTTGTCAGAGAAACAACAACAGAGACTGAAAATACAATGGTAGTAACACACATACAAATACACGCGAAAGTATCAGTTTCTAGGGATTTTAGGTGTGTTTTCATCAAATTAATACGGAGTTTAGTTTCACGGTCATAAACTAGATCCAGACGGTAGTAAAACGCAAAAGGGGAAGGACACTGCCGTCTAGCCTGTGGACCATTAATGGGTCACGGGTATATAGCGCTATAACTGTAATGTATAACGATTACGCATTGATAAGGGAATTTGACCTAGACTATTATACAATCCCCGGTCGTATAACGTACCTTTTATCCTTTTATGGTAAGATAAAGCTTATGGAAAATAAGAGAATTTTCAATGGGTGTTTTTTTTTATTTGAGTGTTTTCAATTCGAAGAACGATGTTCGAAAAAGATATGGTAATTCTAATTAATTTCTATTTCGGATATTAACACAAATACGCTCTATCCTGTTTTATTCTGTCCTGAGCGATAAGATTTATCGCATCTGGAAATTCTATCAATTGCTATTACGCTGCATGAATACACTTAGTGTCTTCGGGTTTCAATTCTGTACAAAACTACGAATTTTTCCCTCAAAATTCGTAGTTTTGTACACGATTGAAACCCGATGAATCTATTTAATCATAATAAATCATCGTGAAAGCATTAAATCTATAATAACATTTTCTTTAATTAAAAAATCTGACATCGATTTGAGAACAGAGAAAACTCCAGTAAATTCAACATGATTTACGCAATTTTTTTTCTTCTAATTTACATACAATTTTTCAAAATTGGTAGGTTACTTTTCTAAATAACAAAATGTGACTCAGAGCATGTGACGTAATAGAAACCCATACATTCAATATTTGTTAAATATTCAAAATAAATAAAAAAATAAAATTTAAAATACTTCCACGTGAATTATTTATCGAGGTAAAATTAAACTCGACTATTTTAATTTAATTCGAATTATCTATAATTAAAGCTACTAGAAAGTCTCTTGAGTTACTTTTAGTTATTTTTTCCCAGATCACTTTTTAATTACTTTAAAAAAATTAAAATAGGATTCTAGGTACTTTTCTTTCACTAAATTAAAACAGAAAATCCAAGGTTTAACCATTATTGAAAAACCACTAATGAATTCTGAGTCTAGCGGACATTGGTTCATCGCAATCACTTCAGTCGCTTGTGTGGAGGGAACGTTTAAAATTATTAAGATTTTTTAGTTTGTCACCATTTCGGGAAAAGAACAAAGAGCCGCAATTAAGGTTGGTTTTAAACTAGGCAAAAGTGCTTCAGAAATGCATAATTTTTTGCAAAATGCTTATTGAAGTATTAAACAGTATTTCAATTTATATTCGTATTGAGCAAAAGTAATTTTGCTATTGAATAACAGTGAAAATCTCTCCTGAGGGATCACGTGACGTTCTGGCTGCTGGAAGGGCTTAAGGATCTCATCGGACTAGAGACCTGGCACCTCATTACATGGCACCTTGGTTCGCAATCCTTAAATACACCGACGTGCCCCTCTTAGTTGAGGCGGACACGTCGGAGTCACAAAAGAGGTG
This sequence comes from Druon quercuslanigerum, assembly GCA_010014905.2. NCBI lineage: Eukaryota > Metazoa > Arthropoda > Insecta > Hymenoptera > Cynipidae > Druon > Druon quercuslanigerum. Next base: position 5,477 of record JAAAKG020007967.1, read on the forward strand.
TCTTAATGGCGACTTTGTGATACCAGGTCGCATCCCTTAGTATGTTGCCTCTTACTCTGCACTTGGAGCTCTGCTTGGAATGTTCTTCATTCTTTAGCTACTCGTGGGACCAAAGTGGCTTACAAAAACAACATAAAGAAAAATATCAAGGACTCCGACGAAGGGTTCTCATGTAACCCATTGCCAAGAAGGGACAGGTGCTCAGGGCCATCCTACCAGAAGTGATCGAGATCATTAAAATTCATGACAGCAACTAAGTGGCCACGGTTAAAGAAATGATTAATGAGCTTTTTGTAAATAGGAATATTATCTCCGCAGCATCTGCAGCAACTCCTTCTGCTTTGTCTGCTGGTGAAAGAAGGAAGAACCCCAAGAGACGTTCGAAATTTGTCTTTTAATGGTTGATACGTAAATCCCAATGATCCAGTTCAATATGCACCCCAGAAAAGGCACCTCGGTGGTTCCAATACTGGTACTGGTGCAGACTGGGACTTCCCTAATCTCAAAACTTTAATTATGCAGGGAAATGATAAGTGGTTTAGGAGGGCGTGACTCCATATTATAGGGGACACGTAAAAAAACAAGGTTCCTAAGCTCTGCTCCAGGTACCTCACCGTTATTTAGGTGTGACTTAAAGACAGAAGCGGGGAAAGGCTAGAGGTGATTATCATCTCGGCTTATTTTTCGGGCTGTGCTGAGGGTCCTTCGCCTCCTAGAGAGGCGAAGACTCTAATTCGGCACTGCCAGGAGAACAGGATTACTCTGCTGTTGGGCTGTGATGCAAACTCCCACCATTCGGTATGGAGGAGCACAACACTCAATGACAGAGCAAGAGATTTAATCAAATAATTAGCGGGCCTTGATTTGGAAATTTTTAATCGTCGTGATACTCCCAAATTTCGGAAGAACTGAGGAGCAAGATAGCCGGCTGGAAAGTCTCCGGCGAGGAGTCTCCCTCGGCACACAAATATTTCTTGTTCCAGTTAGCCCAAGGAAACCTGCGGTTTCAAAAATCAGAAATCCCCTAGGAATACACTTTGGGACTCATATAAAGAGGAACTCAACGGCACAATCAAGTCTCGGAAAGAAGTAAAATTGTGAACCACCCACCTGGAGAAACTCCGTAAAAAGACTATAGCGTTTTACAACAGGGAAAACAAAACTAAATTGCCTTGAGGCTGGGACATCTATAAGACCGCTTTGTACGCTTTTATTTCCTAGCCTAGGAAGAAGAACTTCACTACTGTTAATGGTTGTGGGTCGATCAGTCTAACATTTTACACTCTAAAGATGCTGGGAAAACTGGTCGATAGTTACAAGAGGGATGAGGTGCTTTTATCCTCCCCGCTGCACAGAGGCCCTTCCAGACAGGCTGCTCTGTAGAAACTGCACTCCATTCTGCCGTGGTAACATTGGAGCAGCAGATGGAACAGGAAGGGTATACTGCGGGCACCTTGTTGTATATCTATAGTATGCCTTCAGCAATACTCCTCCAGAAGTTATCTGTCGAGAAGTTTCAAGAGGCGGCGTGGCTGACCAGTTAGTAGGGTGGATATGAAGCATGCTGCACCAGAGGCGACTTAAAGCCAGATAAGGATACACGCGCCGCAGGGATGCCCGCAGGGTGATGTCTTAACACCATTCTTATGTGCATTATAGTTAACAACCTCCTTGATAGGCTAAATAAAGAAAGACATTATACCCAGGGATACGCGGATGACTTTATAATCCTAAACAGGCGGGCTCACCTGGAAGCGTTGATGGGTCTTACAGTTTAACGCTGCGTATCGTAGGGCTCCTGTGCGATAGCTTAGGGTTCCCGGTAAATCCGAAAAATACCAGCCTTATTATTTTTTCGAGAAAGTACAAATTGTCAAAATTTGACGCCCTTGCATTTTGTGATAAGAGCCTGATGATCTCAGACCTAATTAAATATCTGGGTGTAATTCTAGAGAGCAAACTGAACTTTTGAGACCTAATGCAGGAAGGCATTTTAAGACCTAATTCAGGAAGTTTCTTATGATATTTTGGATGTGTCGAAGAGGCTTTGGTTTGACGTGGGGTCTAGGGCTTAAAATGCTTGCTTTAGTTTACCTCGCTGTTCTTCAATTAAGGCTGCTATACATAATCGTGGCCACAATTGAAACTGGAAACGATGCAGGACAGGCTGCGATGGTTATTAACGCTGGCGTTTAGGGGTGTGATGGAAGCAGTGAGGACTACGTCCCAAGTGGCGATAGGATCCATGCTCTGCGAAGATCCCATACACGTTGTGATAACTGCCAAGAAGGATCACGCGATGGGCCGCCTGGCCAGAGCAAATAGATGAACTTGCAGGACTGAAAACACCAGGCTTCCAAGTGACATCAGCACCCTGCCAGTTATAAAAATAAGGTAAGACAAAACAATAAAACGCTTCAGCTTCACCGAGACTTTTCGCAGAATTAGGGGGATAAGGTTCCCACTTGGGAGGCATGCCATCGGCTTTTATGCGGAGGTCCTGGCCGTCATTCGCTGCGCTGAAACGTGGATGAAGGAAAACAATCTGTTTAGAAAGCCAAGCGACATTAACCGGAGTCGCAAACCCAGTCATAACAATAGAGCTGTTTTGAGAATGCGAAAAGGCAATAAAGCAATTTGTAGTAAAGAAGAACGTAACCCTCATATGATTTCCTGCTCAAAGAGGCATCAAGGGCTACGAAAAAGCGGACTGTTTGGCGATAAGCGACGCAGCAATTGAATACATAGGACTAGAAAAGGTGCTGCTACTAGTATTTTACGGCTTCGGTATAACCATCAAAATTTGGATTCCGACGAAGCATGTACAAGATGGACAGATCCAGAAAAATAACATGCACATAATGGGGTGCAAGGCCACGACAGATTGCAGGAAATACGACAGGGGTGATGAAATATTCATGCACGCTTTGTGCCAGTAAGCGACATTACCTAGGTTCAGGCAACAAGCCCTTGGGGTCCATGGGACCTGAGGAAATTATAACACGATTGGAGGTTAATATACTGGGCTTCACAAAGAGGTATTGATTAGTTGATCCTATAGCATACAAATTTTGACTTTGAAACTCAACACTTGAAAGCTTTTCCATATTTTTGGAAAATTAATGGGTGGCTGAAGTCAAAATGCTAAATTTAACTTTTTAAACCTTACATTTTTGTCACTTTTATCATGTGCATAAGTCTGAAAATCACTTTCGTGATTTTCGTGAAACACCTATTTTTTAGAAAAGGATTCTTTTATATCTCGATTTAACAAAGGATACCGTACATTTAATTGTACTGAATATTGTCTTAAGGCAGAAAATTCGTGTATTGATTCAAAGAAACATTTTTTGGTTGATAATGTAAGAAAAGGGGCTATTCATTATTGACGCAAGGACGATTTTTGCCATTTTTGAGCCCCCACCCCCTATATAAGAAAACATAATATTTCTTGGAATCCCCCTCCCATTCTCACGTAACATTTTACCTAGTTTTCCTTCATGCTTAAGTAGAAATTTTTTTATAGTTTTTGAAACTGCCCTTTAATTTTCTGTGCGATTTTTGGTTCCTGAGACGGACATGTTGTCATCGGGTGAAATGTCTTGTAACTAGCAACCTCGAGGCTTACTGAATGCTTTGCTGTCGGAAATGTAAAATATTACGTAATAGTTACTTTTACCCCTCTTTCCCCGAGATAAGATCATGTAGAGATTCCTTAAACCCCCTTTCCCTTTGGTACCATTAAGTAAATAATGAATGATCTCTAATTAGAAATCAAGGAATTGATACATTTTAATTTATAAGGCCTTGCAAATTAGCAATGTTCATCTTTTTCAGAACTGACAATACTTTTCACCGGATTAATTATTGAAGAATAATATCGGTAAATTTGAATCTATCTTGAAAAACAATATTTTACTTATTTATATTCTAAATGTTTACATTTAGGGGAAATTATTGAAACGAGATGAATAATAATTATAAAACATCTGAAAAAGGGAATTCATAGGGTACAGTAATAAAATGGCATAGCAATATATCAAATTAATGAAAAGAAGAATAGATAAAATATTATAAAATGGGATAGAAAAGGATATATAATTTCTTGACGAAAATAATAAAAAGGAGAATGATAAAAACTAGTAAAACAAGATCGGAAAGAAAAGTATTCTTCCGAAAAGACACATGATAAAAAGGATTAAATGAGGTCAAAAGAATAGAATGCTTATTTAAAAATGATATTTTGTTAATTAGAACTTATTTTGGGTCGTCACGAAATTCTAATTTCGAAATTCCTTGCCTTTCCCTGATAAATTTTTTTATTTTCCCTCACCGTTATAAATTTGTTTTTAGGCTTTTCAGTAATTGAAATCTTTAAAAATCGAAAGTCAATAAATTTCAATCAATAAATTTCTGAACTTGTGATTAGAGAGAAATTCTTAATTTAATAATATTTAACATATTTAACATTAAATAATAAATTGAACAATTTATTAATAAATACCAAATTTAGCAAGAAATTGTCAAATGAAAAGCTATTAAAATATCATAATATATTATACATATTATGGAATTTAACACTTCTTACTCAACACAATTTAAGAAATATGTTTAACCTAATCACAAACGTATACGAAAATTATATGAATTTAAGTGTTTAATGTTGTCCAATTTTAGGTAGATTTTATAAAATTAATTTATTAAATAGAAAAATGTATTTAAAATATCGATTTTTCGCACGTGCCCTAAGTCTTCAAGGGTTTTCTTGAAATTCCTTAAGTTTCCAGAATGCCCTGACCAGTAGGAACCATGTTATTGCAAATAGGTGCTTGATACAAAGTTATCGAGGCGGAGATGAAACCGACAGGATTTTTCAAAATAGGATGGTAAGAATACAAATAAGAAATTATGGAGAGGAATAACTGAAAAAAGGAGAAGATTAAAACTGGCTAATAAAATAGAAAAAGATAGAATTATTGTAAAATGTAATAGGATGCAAAGTTATACAAGGGGAAATGAGAACGATAGGATTGTTTAAAATGTATGTATGGTATGTATGGCAAAATTGGATTAAGAAATGAAATGAAATAAAAATATACAAAACTTTTGGAAAAAGTGATAGAACAAAAAGTGAAAAGTCTAGAGAGAAATGGACAAAATATTTTTTGGGCTAGAAATGACACACTTTACGATATTTTTACAATATTTGAATTACGTGTAAAATTGTCTGAAATTCTACTCTTACAAAAACTTGAAGATAAGAACATTTAAAATACACTGAAAATTTGAAAACCCGAAGCAGAAGTTGTTATCCAGTTAAATCATTGAAAGTGGAATATCCCTACTTAATCAACTGCAAAGTTAAATGTACAAAATCAAATTGAAATCAAATGTTTAAAATTGAGCCACTCGAATTTAAAATCTCCTAAGCAGTCTTAAATTTAATTTTAAATTTTCACCATACGAAATTTATAATATTTGTTTAGCCGAATTCAAACTATACTGTTTAGGATTTGAATAAAACTTTAAAGGTAAATATTTCTTCGCTGAAACTACATGAATTAAATTTGTTTCTAATTTAAAATAATTTACTATTTTTAATTTGAGTTTAGGAACATTGCGAAGTTTAATTTGAAATTCAAATTAAAAATATTAGTCATGGCAATGACAAAATAAAAAATCTTGGAGAGAAATATTCAATAATACTTATAAGTATCTCGATTTCATTATTATTGATAGAATTTTCAAAAACAACAATGTTAAACACATAAAAATAATATATTTAATTAATTAAATTTTTTGTTGAACTTTTTTATATTGCCATGAACGGATTTTCAACGACCTGCATAAGTATATACAACTTGTGAATATAAATAGTTTAATGGCAGAAATCATTAAAAGATCATTTCTTATTTAAAAAAAATATAAAATGTCTTATAAAAACAAAGTTTCTTCTTTCCAAAATGAAAAAATGAATTCTAAGTTAAATTGGCAAACATTTGACCACGTTTAGAGGCCCTCATCAGTGTCAGATATTTCATTAAAAAAAGGTTTTGTTCAAACTATATGAGTGTGTGCTTCTCTTTAACGTGCTTGTGAAGTTTGTGAATATTGTGTTTTTGGGATTACGTATTGTTGTTTACTTTAACGACAATCACCTTCTGTAACAAAACAGAAAAAGGAGTGAATGGGCGGGAGAAAGAGTGGGGGGAGCGCGCGAGAGAGAGATGGGAGATAGATGGGGAGCTGCAAGGCATAGAAACAATAAGTTTATGCATGATTTCTTTTAATTTATTTGTATTGGTTTTTTATGTTCAAAACACCTATTTTTAATTTAATATCTGGCACTGAGGAGGGCCTATGCACGTTTTGTTATTATATTTATTCATAAGACTCTAATGTCGATATAGAAATTGTCCACAATTTAAATAATTGGGTCAATTAAATTCAACATTAAAAAAAACAGTACAAATGTCACAGAACATATTTTTGATGTTTCAGAAGAAAATTATTAATGAGAAGTTCCGACCTTTTCTTTGGTAAAACGAATTCGTCTAATGAGAGACGCAAATATGGCGATGGAATGGAGGTTGCTGATGTTAGGTTCAGACTATGACCCTTTTACTCATTTGAGCACACACGGATATGCTCGAGTCCTTAGCTACCTCGCAAGAGCAGGATGCACAATCTACCCCTTTTCCCGGCCCCAGCCTTTCTGGTCCCATAGAACCATCCCCAGTCGTTGGTATTGGTCTCCACATCGCCATTGGTAATCATGGTCCTCCGGTTTCTCCTTCAAAATGGCCACTATCACGTGCAGCGCTTGGATTTTACTAAAAATAATTTCATGGAAAAAGAATATTACAAAAAATTGGTCCAAGTATGCGAAATGCAGCTATAAAAAGGGTGTCCCAGACTATATTTCATATAGCACTTAAAATATTTAACTTTTATTTTTTAATTTCTCTTTCAAATATACTGATACGATCCTACTCTATTCAATAATATTCTATCCGAGAGTGACAGATGAATACTAAAACTCAAATAATTAAATTAAAATATATGTCAAAAAACTAATTTGCTAATTAAAACTTTACGCGGAATTTTTTTTAGTAAGAAATACGGACAAATGATATAAATTTGCATGCAAGTTTCAGAAAAGTATAAACATTTTACCCGTTGAGGTCACACACCTGAATAATAACATAAAGGTCACGTGGGGTGCAATTTCGGAAATTTCCTTGTAAGATTTTTCTGGACAAACATTAAGATCTCTTATTTATGATCCACTGATTTCTTGGTACTAAATTAGAATGAAGCATGATAAACAATTTTTGATTAAAATTATATCTCGATGAAAAAGATACGCAGCCGTGATATCGGCCTGGGCACTTTGGACCCCAGGTCATCTCAACGGATTCAAAACAAGTTTTGCTTTTAGTTCAACTTATCATGGTTTCCATTAGACCCTTTTAATCTTTATAATTTTAACATAAACTGTGAAATCAATTACAATTTCAAACCTCATTAATTATTACTCCTATTTGCTTAGCGATTTATTTTACATCGGTTCATATATTTAAATGAAAGCTTATTACCTGAATGTTAATTTTCCAATGTAAAGTTGCCGTTTTCGAGAAAGTCGACTTTGAAATACTCGCCATACAGGACTGGGTGAAAACTACTTTGGAACGGCTAGCATTTCAGTATCGCTTTTACGGCCGGAAGTTTTGCGACTTAAATTTTCGCTGCCTGCATTTTTATTTATTTATTGCTTCCTTATAGGAAGAGATTTCCAATGACCTGCATTTTTAAGTCTATCATTTTGACATATATTTCGGTATAATTCGATCTTAGGAGCTCGAAAATATAATTTAAAAATAATTTCCATGTGTATATGTGTATATGTGTATATTTTGAGTTAAATCGGTCGGTTAGAAGTGGTTTTTCTTAGTTTAAAGATTAAAACAATTACCCTGTTTATATGAAAAAATGCATCCAATTGTTGGCCGGTTAAGATGAACTTTAGGCTTTCAGAAAGAAATTAATGTCAAAAATTATATGTGTGATGAATGTGATATTAATATGTATAGTCCTTATATAATAGGGTACCAAATTCTAAGCTTTATTTACCTAAATATTAATTTGAAACTGAAAAAATAATTAAAATTAGCATGTTAAACTAAAAATGCAATTCTTGGCAGGTTTGACGCAATTCTTGGCAGGGGTGGACCCAATTATGAAGAGGAAATGGTGAAGTCATCAAATTAAACTAAACATTAATAGTATCACTAAGAAGTTAATAGTGAAATGAAAATTTTTTTATCAATTATTTTTCATTTATAAACAAATAATCTGGCCTAAATTACTTAATTATCAGAATATCTCCAGTTCACATTTCTAGGTGGTGATCCTCATAGCTTCTTTTGATTATGCTTCAGTAGAATTGGTATTTTTTTTTAAATTCATTTTTTCAATTGAATTTTCCTAATTCCTAATCTCTCCATGCCTGCGAAGTTAAAGCCTAGATGACTTTTTTCTTTATTTGCCAAATAATCTTTTATATTTCTGTTTTTACACATTTTAAAGCTATTTTTTTGTACATGTTAGGGTGAAATCACTTTGCACCTCAAATCTGTAGGTTCGTGTAATGTTTTATTAATTGAATACTAAACTTCAAACTGATTACAAAACTCTTCTTTACTCTCTAAACTATTTAAATCGGACTTATTATTATTTAAAGCATTTACAGAAGTGTTAAAATTTACATCCGAAGATTCTTTTTTTAAATGTGAATCAGGCATTATCTTTTTTGGGCAGGCTATTGGTAAGTGATATATTAGACTGATTTTTGGTGAAATCTACATCGCTAAGGTGCGAATTTACTCTTATTTCTAAATAACATACATGACTAAATATAATTACTTACTTAATTCTTTCAATCACAGCTCTAGTAATTTACTCTGAAATATTGTTTTTGTCTTTAGTTCAGACTTTTATTCTAACTTTTACAAAACAACAAACAAAAATAACCATACTTTTTCCGATTGCCAAGAATAGAAATCATTGTAAGAACATACAACCCAATTATTCGCAGGGGGAGGGCAAGAATTACATACAGTGCTTTAGAGTGAAATTTCATTGGCATCCCCTATTATTCATTAAATAAATTATAGTTAAATAATAGCCCTTTTTTTATTAACCATTTTAAGATTTCCTCGAAATGCGCACATTTCACTTATCAAAAATTCTCTGCACGGACTTTCATGTTATTTAAAAATTTGAACCATTCATTCTAATGACTTTTTTCATAAAAACAAAAATTACCAGAGATATAGCATTTAAAAAATCCAAATAACACATGAAAATGAATATTTTGAGACAAATAACGCACAATATGGAAAAAAGTCAAAAGGAGAAAAATGTTGCTTTTTGAATGGCCTGACAGATTATCATAAAAACTTTTTTAATTTTCTTGAAAAATCGAAAAATAAAAGTTTCACGGCATTAAAAGTAATGGAAAATCCTAAACAAAATTTTTCGGTAAAACTATGCAAAATACGGTAAAAGCTGAAAAAACAAAAATTGAGCATTTGAAAAAGATCTACAAATTTGTTATTAATCACTTTTTGATAGGATGCGTAGTTTTCGCTTTAAACATTAAAAACATCATTAACATTTGTGCTTAAGTTTTTTAAAATTAAAGGTCAAAGCATGGACAACTGTCATTTGGTGACTGTAAATTCTCTTTTGTTAAAGTTCCTCCGGCTTTAACGAACACTTTAATATTTGTTTAATATTTTGCATGAAATTGTATTTTTAGCCAACCCTGAAAAATGTATATCATTTCAATAAATTTATATTATTACCATTCATAATATACATTAGTATTGGAACAAAAGTATTTTTATTATCTTACTTTTATTATTAAAAAATGCGAATGCCATTAAAATAAAAATGCTATTGTTTCTTGTGTACTTTTTCCAAATAGTTTATTTTTTTTACTTTGGATATATTTTTATAAGCAGAGTTTATAACAAACTTTTAGATATTTTTTGGTTAAAAAACGTTTATTTTTAATTTTATACGTTTCTTGTGACGTTTTTCGAATTTTTTAAAAATTTGAAATGTTATTTTTTAAGATTAAAACAAAAACCACTTGTCCTATAAAACTGTCGTTTGTCCAAAATTTTAATTTTTTATTTTTAATGTTGCTATTTACGAATAAAAACAAAAACTATGCATCTTATTGAAAAATGATAAATGAGAAAAAATTTGGTAGAAGTTTCCAGATCGCGGAATTTTGGTTAATTCATTTTTTCCCCTATCTTGCATATTTTGACGAAAAATGGAATCTTTGATTTTCCAATATTTTTTGCATGATTAAAAGTTGAATTTTCAACTTTTCGACCAAACTTAAAAAGTTCTCAAGATAATCTTGTCGGGCTTTCAAAAATCAACGTTTTTCTTCCCTTCACTTTTTTCATATCATGCATTGTTTGTCCTAAAATGTTCATTTTGTTTGTTTTTTTTGGATTTCGAAAAAAATCATAAGGATTAATTTTTCTAGTTTCCAAGTACTATAAATAATCGCACATAGAATTTTTTAATCTTGAAAAAATTGTCTGAAATATTTTGAAAATGTCCTCACTTTTTGAATTTTCAAACAAAATAGCTGGTTTACGAACTCGTTCTATCTTTTTAGGCCTTAAAAAAGTGGGCCAAGGCAGAGTGCAATCTGATGAATCTTTCTTCTCGTATGGGCCGTTTCAAAAAATTTAAATTTTTAAAATGTTTTCAATGCTAGTTTTTTGCAATTAAAAACAAAAACAGAACTGTCAAAAAATTATTCAATGCAAACAATTAATCTATGGGATTGGTCTTTGGTAAACTCTTTTAGTGTCCTAAACTAAAAATGAACTTCGTTATCCAGCCATTTTGGAAAAAAATTCAAAAAGTTGGCGGATTTTTAATATTTTTGAGACCATTTTTTTCAAAATTCAAAAATTGTTTTACGGACATTCATAGTACTCAAAAATACGAACCTTTTATCCTCATGACTTTCTTCATATAACCAAAAAATTACCAGAGTTATAGCATTTACAAAATTCCAAAAAAACCACAAAAATTAACATTTTAAGCCAAATAACGCACGATATAATAAAAAGTCAAGAAAAAAACAATTTTGGTTTTTGAATGCCCTATAAGATTACCATAGCAACTTGTTGAGTTTTTTTGAAAAATTGAAAATTTAAATTTTTACAGAATAAAAAATAATTGAAAATCCAAAAAAAACATCAAAATTTCGTTGGACTGTTGTTGTAAGCAGTCTCTAGAGCCTATAGGCTTGAAAAGACTCCTTTTGGAAATTATTAGGAGATAATTCAATAGAGCACCACAACTGCGATACAGAATACCATGCGGTTTGAAATTCAATTGACAAAGTCTGGGGGGTCACTTACGTTACGGATATAATTTAGAAATTTAAAAAAAGTCAGGCTGCTGTGTATACCGCATGTGTAACTTTAAATCGTATAAATGAAATTGGAAATCAGCAATTTCAGTTGATGAAAAAATGACAGAAGTTGTAATAAAATGTAAAATAACAAAAGTTTTTTTAAAGAATGCGCATTTTTTAAAACCAGTCAATGAAATTGTAATAATATACATTTATAAAATTGATATACAATTTTAGGTGCACACTCGAGTGCGAAGCACGTGATACATGATGACAATGTGATCGTTAAAGCCGAAGGAGCTTTAACAAAAGAGAATTCACAGTCACTAAGTTACTGTTGTCGATGCATTGATCTTCAGTTTTAAAAAGTCTGTGCATAAGTGTGGGAAACATACAAAAAAAGAGCGCGGAGCGCGAGATAGATATATTATCGAGCGCGAAGGGCGAGAACCAACAGTCGCGCGCCCTAGGCGCGCTCAAACTTGCAAACGCGCGAAATATTTCGTTAATTTAACCGTAAAATTTCTTTAAATTAAACAATATTTTGTTTCTTCTAACTAAAAATTTCTTTAAATTAAAGAAATATTTGATTGCTTCAAATGAAAAATTTCTTTAAATTAAAGAAATAGAATTTTTTATTGACCTTTACACTTCTTTAAATGAAATAACCGCTTTGTTTGAAAAATATAACAGATAAGTTTAAAATAAATATACAATTTCTTTGAACCCAATAATTAATTATAAATAAATAAGCTTCCTGATAAAGCAAATTGTTCACCTGAGGAAAGAAGTTTATTTTGAAATTTTTTGTGTGTAAATGAATTTCATTCTGTGCAGTATAAAAGTATATATTTACATAGTATAAAGTTGCTATGCATTCTGCAAATCCCTACGATGCAAGGATGTCGCACAATTCTTTATCACACATTTTAACGATTTAAGTTATTACCAAGAGCTGTCCGCCTCCGCGTCTTCGCAAAAATTTATCAACACGTGTTCCGAAAGACACGGTAACGTAAAATAATCAAACTGATTTGTTCTGCGTAATCTCGTGACACATTCGTAATGCGGAGTAAGAAAATCTTTCTTTGATTCAAAGAAATAATTTCCTATTTTCAAATTACTGACTAAAGAAATTATTGTTTTTTTTTAAATTTATTAATAACTTGTTTCATGTGAAAAATAATCTCTAAGTTACAAAGTAAAGTTACAAAGGACTTACTTAACATGTGTGTACATGACTGTCCAATCTTGACAGTCCAGTAATATGTGTGAGATTATTATTCAAAAGTATCAAAACTTTTCACCTTTTATAATAATTGATCATATTAATGGGTTTTAAGTTTTTGCTATGATGATTTAATTGAATCTACTAAAATATTATTTTATTATGAGTGCTAAATTAAAATTTTGTAGTGCTGCATAATCTATTTCAATCAGTGAAGTCTCAATGACAATCAGTTACATATACTAATTCAGAGTTTGAAAGTTGATTCGATTGTGACCCACCAGTACCGATTTTCGAGGTTTCAAGACAGAAGCTTGTGTATTCTGTTTATACGTGAAAAACTGTTTCGTGTAAAAACTGCGTAACTGATACAGTTGTTCGTGTCATCCAAGCCACGTCGAATGACCTATTTACGAACCTTCTGTGACACCTTATGCTCTAGAATTACTAATATATAAATTAAAAATCTGTCCACAGCGCAGGCACATTTAATTTGCGTGCTGCGCTTGCGGGTCGCAATTTTGAGCGCGCCGAGGGTACGTGAATTTTGGTTGTCGCGCTTTGTGCTCGATAATGTTTTTCCATTACGCTGTCAACGGATTGACAACTTTAATTTGGTGATTGTCAATTCTCTCTTGATAAGACGTCTTTGGTTTTAACAAGCACATTTTCATCACGTATCTCGTGCTTCGAATTCGATTTTGTCAAACTTGCGAACTTTCTACATTATGCAACACTATGATATCTAATATATATTACATTTATTTCTGTACCTCGTTTTTTGATTGCTAATTCAGATCTTGCAAAATAAAGTAAAAATTTTATTGATCAAGATTGCTTCAATATTTGTTCCTTATTTGGCGCTAATTTTTGTTCCTAGCTATGCTGAAAAATGAATAATTTTAATAAATTTATAATATTACAATTCATAATATTGCCTGTAGAACATATTTCTAACTCACGTGTTTATCATTAATGAATTAAAACTAAAAATAGCAACCTACGATCTGCCCTTTTCAGATATATAGTCTCTTTATTTTAATTATTAAAATTTTTGATTCATCAAAAATAATAGAATTAATTATGCTACAAATCCTTATTTTAAAGATTTCGCCAATATAATTGATTTTTTTCAACTATATTTGTGGCTTGATCAAGGAAAAGTATTATTGGTTCAGCTATACGTTTCTTCCGGAAATCAAGATAATAATTAACCTTTTTATTGTCACATTTAACTCCAAGTATCCATGCACTTAAGCCTTGTTCCCCGAAATCAGTTGGAAAACGCTATTACTCCGAAGGAGTTTTGGGGATATAGGGGTAGAAATGGATCAAGAACGTGATACTCTACTCTGCACGTAACTGGAGAAAATTACACCCCCATGTGGCTTTTACGGACTTTACACGTACAGTCGTACCCCCACCCTCCCCTACACATATTTACCCAAAGTGCGTTAATACACATACACGCGTCCCAAAAACTCTGACGATAACTAGCGTGCGTGTCAGACATACGATGTAAAAGAGTTTGTGCATTCGGGGTAGATCCACTGCTGTGGGTGGTAAATCGTCCATTGTAGGGTGGTTTTTGCTTCAGCTACAAAAAGACCACGCGAACTTTGAAGAGCAGGAAGGAGGTGAAAGAGAGCGGAAGAGATAAAGGAGAATGACTATGTGAGCAAAAGAGACCCTCCGATAAAGAGAGCAAGAGAGAAAGAAAATAAAAGTTAAAGAGAAAGTAAGAGCTGGTGTGAGTGAGGTTGTATCAGGGTGTGAGTGAGAGTGATATAGAATTGGGGTGTGAGTTCGGAACTTGACTGGTGTGCTATAGTTTAAAGTTCTGAAAGTATCAAGAAATTAAAATCAGAGAATATTCGAGAGAGTTTTAGAGAGTATATTTTCAAATTTGGGAACCTAATTATTTAAAAATATTATGTAATTTTGTGATAAGGATACTTTTTACAACTTATTATTTGAACAGAATGGTGCTTGCTACTTGTGCTTTTCTACCAGACTAATTACTGGATTTGAAAAATCTAATTTAATAAAAAGTTATGATATTACTATACAGTTTTGGATATACATTGAACATAGAGATCTAAGATATATTAATTTTTAAAAGGTGTCGATTTTGAAACAGTGTGGGTATGTGGGTTAGCGTTCGCTAATGATAAGGTTGTTGTGGCAGAATCAGTCGAAGAATTGCAACAAATTTTGAACAAACTGAATTCAAGTATGACGATCATGGGCCTCAAAATAAACTTAAATTGAACAAAAATCTTGGTGTTCGGAGGAAAGAGTGAGAAAAATATATGCAAGATTGTCTTAAATGATGAGAGAATAGAACAAGTTGATAAGTACATATATCTTAGTAGCCTATTCACTAGTGACAAAAAGATAGATGAGGAGTTAGATGCACGCATAAACGAGGGTAAAAAGGTTATCGGTAGAGCAGGGCCCATCACCAGAAGTAAAAATATAATAAGTAAAGCTAAAATGGCAATACATAATCCAAATTTTTACCGACTGTGCACTAAAGAAAAATGTTTTTTTGAATCAAGCAACAAAATTTGTTTGAATTCATATAATTGAATCAAACAAATTCTTTGCTTAAATTAAAAAAAGGTTTATTTCATTTAAGAAATGGAAAATATTTGCCTTATTGATTTAAACAAATAATTTGTTGCGATGTCCACCGTTCATAAGTAACTAACCTAAAATATAAATTAATTGATCCTGTGATTGATTTGATGGAATTAGTCTTTCTTCAGTGTTGTATTATTCTAGAGATTCTGTTTTACTGTGAGTGAATTTCAAGGCTTTTACCTTGGGTATAATTGAAGATATCGGATGTAAGTAAGCCTTTTTCAATAATAACCTCCTTTCTTTATAAAGATAATATATGAAATCAATAACGCCTTTTTTCTATTATAATTATTGTTCTGTACTTAAAAGCAGGAACACTTATATATATATATATATATATATATATATATATTCAATTCAAATGTCTAACTCTGGGTCACTTCTCATTATTCTAATTTATGATTGTTTACTTCACAAATGAGAAGCACAGAGATAAAAATTAACCA
>JAAAKG020007978.1:0-21254 GCA_010014905.2 Druon quercuslanigerum
AAATTAATTTTCCACCACAAAAATATATCTTCTCCATTAAAAAAAAATCACCTTCTTTGGTTTAAAAATCTTACTGTACAGATAATCATCTAAAAAAAGTTAAATATAATTCTAAGGAACATTAGGCTTGACAGTATTC
Source organism: Druon quercuslanigerum (assembly GCA_010014905.2). Lineage (NCBI taxonomy): Eukaryota > Metazoa > Arthropoda > Insecta > Hymenoptera > Cynipidae > Druon > Druon quercuslanigerum. Next base: position 140 of record JAAAKG020007978.1, read on the forward strand.
GTGCGCGAGTGCTGAGGAAGTTTAACGTGGTTCCTTCAAGCGTAAAAATCTAAATTTGACAAAGAAAACATTTCCGGCCCACTTTTTATTCAATATGATTTCAAAGAGTATAGCAAAAGCTAATTTGATTTAAAAAAAATGATGCAACAAAATATATCGTTTTAATAGTCTTAAAGTACATGAACAGAAATTTCCAAAAAACTATAATAAAAGTACAATCGGATCGTTCTAAAAGAAGTTAAACCAACGTGAAGGCGAAGAAACCTGTAAAAAAGTGAAAACTTCAGGCCCCTGCGTATTGAAAAAAAATTGATTAATTAACCTATGGTTTTGTTAATTATTGTAGGTCCAGTAGGACCTACAGACAAGTTTCAACCCACTCTAAAAAAATAATTTTAGGTGGGGACACTGACCTATTCTGCCCCATTTGATGGACTGATGCAGTTATCTTTTTATTTAAAAGAGTATTATTAACACCTAGAAAAATATTATGTTGAATGAACAAAATTTTAGCTCAGTCAACCCTAGAATATGGTTATTATATGGAAGGCAAAATATTTGGTTGAAATAATAAAATTTTTTTGACTAGTAAAATTAATTGGTTATATCATATATTTTGGTTGATACTTAGCAAATATTTTACTTATTCTAAGACAATATTTTAGTTAATTCAAATAAGTCATTTCGATTGTATCAGGTAAGAGTTTGTGTTGATTTAACCAAAACATGTAATTCATCTTACCATGAATTAGTGCCATCTTGTGTAAATTATTTAATAGTTTATCAAACTAGCTATTAAATATCACAATATAAGAGAATTGCACTTATAAAATGTGGTTGGTACAGACATTCAAAAAATCTTACGTACTTTTCACATAATAACTTAATCTCAATCGCTTCTCTTCCAAGATTACTTATTTTTATAAGATCCACCGAGATGCAAACATTTGCATGTTTTTTTTCGTGACGCTACGAACTCTTGAACTCTGACATGTTCAATTGGAGTATGCGATCGTATACAAAGTTCGCAAACGTTCGTGTCACTTTTAAGATGCTTTCAACAAACGATTTTGGTTGAATCAATCAAATCTTTTTCTTGATTCTGGTAAAATGCTCTCATAGAGAATTTGGTCAACTAAACGAAAATTTTATTAATTTAACCAAATTTTTTCTGAACTCAATAAAATGCGATAAACAAAACGATTCTGTTGAATTGCAGAAAATGTTTATTCTGGTTGCAGTTTTCAATCTTCGTGAAATATTCAATCGTTAACGGGTCGTTTTAAATTATAGCAGAATTATTAATTATTCAGAATATAACTGGCGATTGTAACATATTAATTTCGTTTGTCATCGTAACGAAGTTTTTAGTTGCACCATAAAGAATTTTAAATATGATTGCATACGCCCATTACGTTTGATTTGATATTTCAAATTGAAGTCTACAATGTACTTAATAGAATTTTCGAGTTTTACATCTAATCATTAATAAATAGCTTTCCACCATTTCATTTACTTCTTTAATATTTAACTGTAGACTCAATTATTGCATATGAAATTATCTATAAAATAAAGAATTTTCATGTGTCATGAATACAGAAAATAACTAGTGCATCTAAACGGCAAGTTAAACTGACTTTCTTTTTATCAGAAATTAATTAATATTAAATTGAAATATTATCAAACTTATTTCTTAATAGTGGGATCATTTACGATTTTATGTGAGATCAGTTATAATTGGCATCACATAAAATGTGCTCAATACAAAAAAAATGTCATCATATAGGATTCTTAATCGTCATTTTCAATCAATTTTAAATAAAATGGTTATCGAAATTATCACCATGGAAGCACATTTTTTTGTATTGTCGAAACAGACAAATATTTTACCAGTTGAAACAAAGAATAATATTTCGCAATAAAACAATAGAAATAATAATTGATTCGATTTTTCAAGTTATAAAAATAAGAAGACTTGTATATAAAGTAGGAAAAACAACAAGGATTAAAAGAGAAAGCTATCAAATAATCAGACGACTTAATAGGACAGCTTTTTCCCCCTAAATTCACATCCATTAAAAGATCTTCCTTGCGTTTTTGTGGTTGAATAATGGAAAGTAGAGTCTTTTTTGATGGAGAAGTCTGGGAGAGATGTCAGCAAGGGGCCGAGAAAAAGTAGAAGAAGCCTCCAGAAAATCAAGGGATGTTCAAAATGCCTTAAAAGGAAAAAATCTCTGGTTGAGATTCAAATGACACCTGCTAAAAGAAAAGGAATTGCAAGAATATTCTGACTTCTCCCACCGTGAAACATCTTAAAGAAGTGATTGAGATAACTAAGCCAGTATATTGCCGTTCTGTTGCGCAATATTAAAATTCTAAATGTGCCCCGACACAGGATAAGAAAGGCACTCGGCTCTCGGTATTTTAACTACTCTTAATAAAATATAACAGGTTGACGTTATTATTAATTTTATGCTAATTTAATATTCCCCGTTTTACTCTCCCGCGTAATGAATATCATATCATGTTAACCGCAAGGTAACACTTATTTAATAGTATTATCATATTCAACAGAGTCGTAAGATACCTCTTTTCGCGTAATTGATATAATAGCATATACGATTAATTAATCTTTTAATTAATTAATTAATTATCTTCATACAATATGTATAATAATTTCCTCCTAATATTTATTCTTCCTTGAAACTTTTTCAATTTGCAAGTACTTATTCCAGTTTTCAGAACGAAAGTAAAAATTAGAATAAGTTGGTTCACGATTTTGTTTAAATTATTTAATTTAGCAATTATATTTTAAGTAGAAAGAGGCACAAATTTAATGAATCTATTTACAAAATCGTTATATTCATAAAAATTCTGAAAAAATACAATTGATTTGTTTTATATTAAACTTTATCCTTTATTCGGGACTACACTGTAAAAATGCCTCACGATTTATTGTGTAGCAGGTTTTTTTTAATGATACAGATAATTGGCCGTACCTTTAAATTATATTTGTGCTTTTGTATAAATTCAGACTAAAATAGTCCGATTTGTAGGTTGAAGAGATAAAATTTATTTTTTCTTAATTATTTTTTTCTTATAAAATTTAAATTTGATGTTATTTTCTAAATGCATGATCTAATTGAGAAATTCGAATACCTATTTCTAAACATATTCGTTATTCTGATGACTTTAAAATCAAATTCTTAAACAATGAAGAGCAATTAAAATAAGTTTTGAATTAATTGGCGATGCTATTGAATAATAATTTGTTTAAACAAATGCAAATTGTTTAGATAATTAGCTGTAGGTTAAAACCCCTAAGAATTAATAGAAAGTATGGGACTTCTTGAAATAATAGAAAAAAGTTTCCCTACGTTTTTCCGGTCAAAAGTTGTATTTAGAAAATTATACATTCAAAACAGCTTTCAGAAAATACCATTCATGCGCGATATTGTAAGATAATAAATTAATTAAACAAATAAAAATGGTTTCAAAATTAAAAAATAGACTGAAAAAAGTAAGAAAGGCTAAACTTTTAAACTTTTTAGGAAACTAGCAATCAAGTACGATTTTCTAGCTTTTTCCATTAAAAGGTTGGATTTATACAAAAACAAGTTCTTTGAACCAAAAAAATAAATTAATTCGCGATGTTCTATGGAAATAAAATTGGTCAAATAAATAAAAATAGCAATAATAGTTAAGGCCAATATACCGAAAAATCCTTATTGCCCTTGGTTGGAGTAGTTTTTGGGGTACTAATTTAAATTAAAACCTAATGATCATAATAATGATAATGAAAATATTGCCTACTTCATTATACATTTCCACGTTTTGGACGAAATTTGCAAAAATGTGTTTTTCCCATGTTATTCTTATAAAAATCTTCTGCGAAAAAAACACGTATTAATTTTTTTAAGGAACCTAAAAAAATAAGAATTGCAGGGCCCTGCAAAAAATTCAATACTTTTGTTTTTGGGTCGCTCTATTGCCACCTTCGTGAAGCTTGCAATTCTCAAATTTTCCTTTTGCATACGTTTGTTGCCGGCAACGAAGAGGGTACAAACGAAAATATGAAATATACAATCAGTGCAAACGACATACAAACGTATGCAAAAATAAAATTGGAGAAATTTGAATTTCTGGGGGATGGCACGAAGTTTTGATTTTCCTCTAGCCGGGCAACCAAGAGGGTACAAACGGAAATATGCAATGTACAATCAGTACAAACGACGTACAAACGTATGCAAAAAGATAATTTGAGAAATTTGAATTTCGGCGGGATGGCACGAAATTTTTATTTTCCTGTAGCCGGGCAACCAAGAGGATACAAACGAAAATATGAAATGCACTTTTCAGTACAAACGACGTACACACGTATGCAGTAGGAAAATTCGAGAAATATGAATTTCGGTGGAATGGCACGAAATTTTGATTTTCCTTTAGCCGGGCAACGAATAGGGTACAGATTAAAATATAAAATGTACAATCAGTACAAACTACGTATAAACGTATGACAATAGAAAATTTGAGAAATTTTAATTTTAGGGGGATGCGTGAAGTTAGCCCCCCGAAATAAATTTCGCCCGTAATTTCGTAACCAGGAGGGGTCAAATGAAAATATTGTATGTACAAACAGTATAAAACAATGTACAAACGTGTGTAAGAAGAAAATTGTTTAAAAGTGAACTTCGGGGGGCCAACTTCACGGGGATTTTGTTGGCAACATTTGTAAAAATGTATTTACTTTCTCTGTCTGAAGTTTCGGAATCAGTATTTACAAAAATTGAACATGCAATTTTAATTTTCGAAGTTTTAATTTTTTCTCCATAAAATATTGTGCGATTATCGGCATTAAAATTTGATCTAAGAATTGTAGATCAGTATTAACTGGCGATAAAGAGAATGTAATTTTATAAAAAAAAGCACATACACAGCTCTGATTTAGCTTATTTTCCTAATGAGATAAAAAAGTGAAGTGTAAGAGTCATAAAAAATACAGTGTATTGGTGGGTTCTTGAATCATCTGAAAAAGGCGATTGCTCAGCAAATATCTCGGTAGAAGAACACAAAGTGCAACATTATGCCATCCCAGCTTCGTGAGTTTTAACGAGATTCGCGAGATTTCCTGTCTCCATTTCTATTTACTCCCTTATCCCTCTTCTTCTTAGCAAGCTCTCTGCCCTTTTTGCCTACTGTTCCTCAATTAAATCCACCTACTTTCAAGAGGAAAAGAGGAATGGGAATGGGAATGGAAAATGAAAAGAGAACGGGGAATCTCTCTCGACGTGAGGAACGCACTTCACGACGCTGCTGATTTCACGTCTTTCTTTTTTACTCTTTTTTCTTCTTTCACTTATTGTTTACTCCCTCCAGTTTTTCTCTCACTTCGACTCTGTCATCCCCTTTAGAAAGACACGACGGAGGGCGGCAAGGGACGAGGGAATGGAAATAAAATGCTATTCAATACGCTCGACTTGGTGATCGACTTATTTGCTCTAACGAGACAAGCGTCACCCGTTTCGTTTTTTTCCTAACAAAATCCCCGGCAATTACCAGAAAATTTTGAAATGAAAAATTGAGACAATAAGTAAAGGATTAAGTAAGCATTTATTTTTATTTTATTTTTACATTTTAATAGCGGTTAATAATAAGGTAGGGGCTTACATTTTTTATTATTGATCAGAGGATTATACGCGCATCGACTGCCGAGGTCATTAGCAAGTGTACTATAGGTTTAATTAGAACTTTAGGGTATACTTGGGGTATTTATGTCGAGAAAGAGAAGGGAAACTTTCTGTAAATGCTTGCACAAAGCCTCGCTTCTTGCTTTGAGAACCGAACCCGCGCCAGCCTGCGTGTTGGAACAGTAACCCAATCACGAAACCATCTGAGCCACGATGACTTCCTTGTCTTGCATATTGTTTCATATTAAATGTTTGAAGTTTAAGCTTGTTCTCGTCTATACTCCAAAAAGTTAAAACCTTTCAATTTTAAACGTTTACATTGTTAGTAATTATATTTTCAACTTATAGGTTTTTTTCGTTTTAGTTCTGAAATTTTATAACCTTTAACCATTTAGTTTCAAATTAAATACTTTCAAAAGTTTAATGTCCAAAGCTCAAATAATACATTTTTTCCATGCATTAATTTTTTATTTAAGATGTTTTAATTGAAACATTTTGTAATTTCTATTTCATTTTTCCTGTATTGTTGGCTTGAGTCGCATTGAAGACAACATTTACTTGCAGTGTTGCCAGATTCTCACCAAACAAAGTCCAGAATACAGGACGCAGGAGTAGCTCGAAAAGCGCGAAAGTTTACAAGTATAATTTAAAGGTGATAAAGAAGTGACATAATGATGACATGAAAAAATGTTCTACAGTACAATAAAATACAATCAGAAGAAATCGATGACATAAAAAAGACACTCTTACAAACTTCTACAAACTTCTTACAAAGTCGTTAAATAAAGTAATAATTAAAATATTTTAGTATAACTAAATTATAAGAAGTAAATAAGTTAAAGGGGAGGTTATGATAAGTTGTTATGAGACGTATACTATCTATTTACTACAGAAATAATTAATAAAGAAAGTAGTTATAGCCCAAAAGTAACCAATTTAATTTCATATGTAGCCCAAATGACGATTAATCACCGCGGTAAGATTTGAGTCGCCAAACAGTAGATCGAAGTAGCCCAATCGGCGATTAGTAGCCCAATCGGCGATTAGTAGCCCAATCTGGCGACATTGAATTGCTTGCTCCGCACGTAAACATTCACGAAAACCATTTCTATCGGATTTTGAGGCATCCTAACAACTGACGGGAGGATACCGCCTCCTTTGATGCTATCCTACTGTTTTTGACGCACGTCTGAGCATCGCCGCTCGCTCGGTCTCGCGGTCCCTGCCTTATCTAAATTCCGAGGACTGAAGTTCTAGGAAAGACTTAGATCGGAGTTACTCAAATTGGATTACTAGTATATCTAAACATTAGGAAGGCCAATTAAAGAATTATACATGTAATTTTTGTTTACGTATAACAGTTGAATGTGAAATTATTAATTTAAAATGTTTCTAGTTAAACATATTTTATTTTCTAACGTTTTAGATCAAAATGAAATTTCACAATTTCAGAAGTTCAATTTCGGAATTTTTAGTTTCATCGTTTATAATTTTAATAAGTTCAAGCTGAAATAGTCTTATTTAAAAATGGATTAGATGTACGCTACATTTTGTAATACAGGGCACTTCTACCACATAAAACTGAAACCAATATTTAAAAATTATTGAACATTAGCACCGCACTCTCTTTTTCAGTCTAGTGCCGGGGGTTGCCTTCAAATACTTTTTGACTAAATTTGAGGCGATAGAAACGTAAACAGTCGAAACCGCCATCATCCTGCTCTCCTGAGAAAGTGCGTGGGGCAACAATTCTAGGAAGGCCGAAAACGGAGGCACTGAAAACGATAGTTTGGTGTATTATTAAATTATCTAATAATAAAGAGATATGTTTAAAGTTCCTCTCTTTTCAAATTTTCTATTGGGATCGGAAATATAGGCGGCGCTGCGATTTCCATCTGTCAATTACGAATAAAAACGGTGGACGTAACCAGATCTTTTTACATTGAATGTGTGGGACTTTGATCAATCTTCGCGGTTTCTACTAAAATAAGACTGCAAATGCGTGAAATTTTCTTTTTTTCCAAATACCCTGAATTAAATATTATTTTGATCTAAGAACAATGACCTTTTCTCAGAAAAATTTACTTGATCAAAGAAATTCATGTTTCTTTATTTAACTTAATTTTCATCGGACAATAAAGATATTCATAGATCGAAAAGGTATTATGTCGGACGTATCTTTAACAATATTTTCTTGAATCTATGTTTATTTTCTTTTTTTTTGATATAATAAACATGTCTCTTTTGATTTCCTGCTGTTGCAATATTTACAATTGCACTACGTCAAAATTTTCTCAAACACTAACAAAGATTTGCGTTTACTTTAGCTGATTTCTCATGTTGGTTTGTAAAATAAACGACCTATTGCTTTGCATGCTACTAGTGCACAGTAGGGCGAAATTAAAAAACGATGTTAAAAAAACCTGTAGGACATAATTATTCATCGATTTTCAGTTTTCTTTGAAAAAATTCAGCAGTAAATTTGCAAGAAATCTGTGGAGGCCGATTTTTAAATTTTTGTTTGTTTAAATTTTTATAAAGCTGCAAATGTCAAGTTATTTCTTTTTATTATAAACAAATGTTTTAAACTAATAGCCAGTGTGATGAATTATGTTTTTGTGAAGTATATTTATGCTTCAAAATCGCTCGTTTAGAGCAGCGAGGTTAAATGTGATCATGAAAATATGGTATCAAATATAATTTGTTAAATTTATTACAATTATTATAAACAAATGCAGGATATAAACAATTTTAGGCACAAACGAACCAATTTTCTTCCGATTGTCTTCGAATCTCATTGCCTGTGATGCACATTGTTGTATTTTTGTAATTTTATATAATTTATTAAATTTATCAACAATTATTATAAACAAATGCATGATTTGAACAGTTTAAGGCAGAAACAAACCGAATATTCTTCCCATTTTTTTTTGAATCGCAATGCCTGTGATGCACATTGATGTATTTTTGTCATCTGATATAATTTGTTTAATTTATCAGCAATCATTATATACAGATGCATGATCCAGATCATGGATATGTTGATTTATATTATTTCATCATATATTATATATTTATATATTTTTCTTAATTTCTGCCTAAAACTGTTTAAATCATGCATTTGTTTATAATAATTATTAATAAATTATAATATATACCACATTTTCATGATCACATTTGACCTCATTGCTCGAAACGAGCGATTTCGAAGCATAAATATATTTCACAAAAATATAATTCATCGTACTGTATATTTCATACAAATATTTGTTCATAACAAATAACTTGACATATCAATACATTTTTTATCCAACGGCCCATTTCATTCGAACCAGAGGGCTGATGCCACTGAGAAAAATTTTCACAGAGAATATAAAAAAAATTTATTGAAGAACGTTTTTTTCGCTATTTGCAGCTCTATAAAAATGTGAACAAACAAAAATTCAAAAATCGGCGGATAGGATGCTGTACTGCAAATTTAGTCTCATAATTTTGAATCTTACTTTAAAAACTAACTACTTGCATATCGCAGACCAGAAATGTTAAAAATTAGAAATATTTTATTTACATAATAGAGTATTTCGATCGTATACAAAATATATTTCTTTGAAGTATCATAGCACTTTTCTCGCTGCAAACGCTGATGGGAAGCGGTAATAGTCTGGTGGACCGCTCGGTCAGCTTGCCTGCGCCGTCCGCTTCTGTGTTTTCAATTCGGTTTTAAATTTCATGCGAAGCACTCGCATTCAAGTTGGCTAATTGTTCGCGTAAACAATTATTTATTACACTATCGATCATCTACACTTTGCATTAATCATAAAAGACACGTACTTACGTGCTGTTTATTTCAGTATTAAAAAATAAAAAAAACAATAGATTTCGAAGAATGAAAGAGCATGAAAACCCGTTAAGGAATCATTAATAGAAAATTCAATTCTCATTTGTAGAAAGGAAGATATAACCATTTGAATATACCCGCTTTTCCCAGGGGATGCAAATTTCACCCGCTATAGTTCGAGGAGGGATGGCAGTAAAAGTCTATAAATCGGTGGGTATACTACTTTCGTATAGGCAAACAAACTCTGCAAATTTGAAGGCAATCGGAAGATATGGCTTTTAAACTTGGGACAGTTCAAGAATAATTCCCCATAGATTGACCACCAAATATAACAAATAGGTGGTTTTATTAGCTAGCTAGTAATTTGTGATCCATTCCAAATAAATGGCTGCATTCATTTCATCACAAACAAATAAAGCGGATAATGTTTTATAAAATTATTTAAAAGAAAACGAATTAATAGTTAACTTTCATAAATCCAACTGAAACTTTGGTCAGAAATAATTATAGGGTATTGGAATTGTTTAGAAATCATTTTTCTGTAGGAATATTAGAGGAAGATATGTTTTACGCACCTATATCTTTGGATTAATTTATTAGGGAGCGAAACGCATGTTCCTAGGGAAAGATGGTTTTTGGACACCTGCATAATAATGATTTTTTGTTCGGACGACCGGGACTTTGGGAAACCCCCTAGATACTTTAAGAAAGATTTTTAAGTCCTAATCTTTTCATATGGTATAAATATACAAAATTCAAAGATTGAACTACGTAAGACTATGTGCAATTTTAACGGTCGCACTTGGGGTCCAATTTCAATTCAAATTGTATGCATAATTGTGTACACTAGAATGGTCCAAAAAAGCTTTTTGAGCTACAGGACAAGCCCCCCCCCCCCAATTTCCATTTCCGGGAAATGGAAATTTTAGAATTTCAAAAAATTTAACTCGTACTTCACCCGAGTCGAAATTTAGACCCTAGTTTAAAGTTGTATCTTCTCATTAGAACCTGCTTTGACGCTATTTAAACTCATAGCCCCTGCTTTAAAATTTCCACTTCTAGAGAATGAAACATTGGAGCCTACTTTGATTACATTTCAATCTGTAGCCCCTGCTTTGAATCTTTAGAAACTAAAGTCTTCACATTCAAGACGCTACTTTGACGATGTTTAACCTCCCCTTCAATACTGACCCTACTTTGAATCTTTTTAACCTACAATCTTCGAACTTCATTAAAATAAAGGATATTTTTAAAGGAAATATTTTATTATTATATTATTTTATATTATTTTATTTTAATATTATTATGTTATTAAAGGAAATATTTTTGTTACACAGGTTAATTTAACTCATTCATCATCCTAATGACTGAATGCACACTCATTTTACAAAAATATTTCATTTAAGATTCAAACTAATTGTCATTAATTATTTATATATTAATAAATACTTCGTTTCAATGCCTAATCACAGAAAAATATTGTCTTTTAACTGAAAATGTTGAAAATTTGTATGAGAATGATGTTTATAATGAAAAATTACTAAATATTGTCGTTTAATAAGTCATTATCAATATTTTTATCAATAATTAATGAAAGTTTGTGTATTCAACAGTCATAAAGGTAGTTGAGGATCATAACAAATTATAAGAATAAAATATTTTGTATCATTAATCAGTAATATTATAAATTAAATAAAAAATTTGAAAAATATATTGAAATATATATTTAACAATTATGAGTAAATTTACTGATCGTTATTTAATTTTTTTTAGTGTATTACGTTTAATTTATTTGCAACATTCGTAAAGAAAATAATTTTTTCCAACGAACAGTATCACTTTTTCAATGGTTTGGTCATTTTTATTACTAAACAATAACAATTGGGAGTTTCTGAAACATAAGAACATCCAAATGTATGAAGAATAATTGTCTACTTATCTCGAATTTTGGGACGACGAGACAATTGGTTATAAAACTAGTACTGTTATAGTTAACATAAACTTATTTCTTCATGATTATTATGTTGAATCTTGAACTAAATATTTGTATTTAATGTAATTGGATTAATTAAGATGCTGAGCGACTTTTTAAAAATGTTTGTTTAATAAAGAGATAAAAATATATTGTTATTAAAATCGAAATCGAAAAAAATTCGTGTCTTTTGGTTAAAAATTTAAATAATTTGCTGAAAATCAAATATATTTTTTGCTTTGAATCTTAGGAATTTAAAGCATTTTGTTTTTAATTCAATATTGCACCTATAATAAATTTATTGAAAAGAATTTTTTCTCTATTTTCGTGTAAAATTCGCATACTTCACTCGTGCCGAGAGCATTTTTGGCTGTGAAGTCTGAATTATTAAAAAAAGAATAATTTCCTATCGGAATTATAGGTAGTTACTTATAGTTTAAAATTTTTAAAATTCAAATAAATTATTAAAAAAATTTTTTTCAAGTGATACAAGTAAGTAAGTTTAACAGTTGAGATAGAAATATTTTGTGTCCAGGTCCAGAATCCATCAAGCTGCAAAGCTGTTTAAAAAATGATTTTAAGTTAACTTTGACTGGGCAAAAAATATTGAAAAATCAATAAGAATTAAGTACTCTACATTCCTAAACAAATTAAGTTATTATTTCAATCATCTGGTGTCTGATGCTGCTTTTTCCTTACATTTGAGATTCTTGACATGACTTTTTATGGATCCTTTTCGAAGTTTCATACGATTACCATTGTAATTTAATAATATCAGTGCGACTTTGTTTAAATTAAAGTAAAATAGTATAATCACGACTAGCTTATTTCAGTATCGAAAGGTTTGCTTTTACAAGTAGGAATTTTTATTTAATGTACTTTTCAAGTAACAATACGTTACTCTCCCGTTGTGCCACGCCAGTCATTGATCAGCACACAAAATGCCAGAATATCGAAACGTTGCAAACCTTTGATAACTAAATTATGTAAAAATGAAATCCACTCGTTGTGTAACATTTTTATGAGATTTTCTAGTTCAATTTGATACTTGAATATCTTGTGTTAATTCATGAACATTCCATTAAATGGTCGCTTTCGAATGTCGTTGCTCCACCTGGCGAAAATCCAAGAGTTCTGCGCCTCAGGCGTCCCCAACTTCCGGTTTTCTCAAAGAGCCATCACCTTTTGTTTCACCACCTCGGATATTTCCTGCTTCGTCCTCCCCCACTACATCCCCACTATTTCCTCCCAATTCCTGTTAAATCTCCATGGTCATTTGAATTGTGCATGTCAGGATGCACGATCGAGTGTGAGTTACGGCTTTATGGCGAGATCGTAATTCGTCGAATCATTTGCTTGGATTTGCGCCAAACTCGTCCCTTGCGGTAGTCGTACCGCAGAAATAAATTACACGCTTTTATATTGCTGTCATTTCTTTACAGTTTTGCCTATTTCTCAAACAGTGCATGCATAAGCTGATTATGCGAGTTGCATGGACTTACGGCGATACGTTTCTACCAAATGAATTATTTTTATCTTTTTCAAGGTAACTACGTATATCTATATGTTCCACTCGAGGCAAATGCTTTTTGTGCCTCTGTTTTCGTTATGCAAAATGACAGAATATTAGACTTTAATGTCCTTTATTCCAACAATTTCATTTGACGAAGGATGACCATGTATAAATATGTAACAAATTAGATTAGAGTAATTATTTTCTCTTTCTCGTGAAATATTTCCATATTTTGCATACACCAATTATGCATAATTATACGCGCGCTACAGCATGCAGGAAAAATTGCACTGAAAATGAATAATACAATATTCCAAAGCAAGATTGCTATGATTTCAGTTTGAAATTACACAATTTCAAACTCTTTTAATATAAACTTTATAATAATTAGAATTAAGCTTTGTATTTTAAATGATAAATAGGGAACATTTTTAAATTAGTAATAATTCAGTTTACCATGGTTTAAATTTTATGGTATTAAATAGTGCGATTTCTAAATTTCGAATAGTAAATCAGTATTCAAATTGAATGTTTATGATCTCATTTTGTAATTCTATACAGCCTAAATATAAGATTGTTAATTTGCTCTTCTCTAAAACATGGATGATTTAAAATTATTGCAATTTCCATGTTTTCATTGTGTTTGATTTTCATCTATGCCTATTGGCCGTAAAGTATTCTGCCGAGTGACCTGGAAAGTTTCTATTTTGAAAGTTTGCAACTTTTAATTCTTTCTTTTGAATATGTCACACTTGCATTTTCTTAAATTTTAAATTGTTCAATTTTGAAAACATAAATTTTAAAACTTTTAATTTTACAGTTTTAAAAGTCTAAAATTATAAATTGCATAATATTGTTTAAAAACCAATAAATTGATTAATTAGTTTGAAATGAATAGTACTGAAATTATTTAAGGTTGGAGATCGGAAAATAAGAATTATTTCGTGAAAAGGATGCTAAGTGCCTTCGAGGCAGGGCATCGTAGGGTACGGGAACACGCGGGGTTTCTTATTTTATCTCGACCGATAAAGCGAAAAAACAATACTGTAGGGTATGAAATTTAATTTTTGGACGCAATTCTACGTGCCACGAGTTTAAATTTGAGAAGACTCAGAATAAAATCGGACTCTAAGAAAGACTTCCAGTATACTGCTTCAAATAACTATATTTCCTCATTTTTCTTATGTTTAAATCAGTGATTTCAAAAAATGGAGAGTATGACCTAGGTAATTTTCTTTTTCACTTGACATATTTGCATACTAAGAACTTCAGTTTGAGTCGTCTCTGAAGACAAGCAGACTAAAAAAAGCTTCCAGTGTATTGGTTTAAGACCCCAAACTATTGTCCTTTATTTTGTAAGCACTCGTAATAAAAAAAGGTCATAACATATAAACGGACGAATATATTCTGGACTGATTAATATTCCTGTCAAATTTCGACCATATAGCGCAAATATTGCGGGAGCTAGATGTGGTATGTGATGGACATACAACCGTCGTTATGAGGGTTTCCGACGTAGCTTAAGAAGTCCTACAATTGTTCAATTTTGAAAACTATTATGCAGATTTTAACCATTTAAATTTTGAAAACGTAGGAAAATTAAGTGTTCAGTGTTTGAATATACATTAACTATTTTATTCATTTAAATTGTGCAATTCCTAACACTTTCACCGCTGCAGTTGTGGTTTCGAACTGAGCCTAAATTATAAAATTTCGAACGCTTTATTTAAAAATACTATTTCTGTTTTTTTGAGGACTTAATACAAGATTATCAGCCATAGAATGCATTCAATTTTCCACTGATATTAATTTGAATTTTTTGTAAAGCCAACTCTCTTTTAATTTATTTTTTTTGCAATTTCAAGTGTTGCAGGTTAAGCATGAAGAAAAAGGAGCGTGCTTAAGTCACCGAATTTTAGTTAAAACAGTCTAGACATAGGTTTTCTGTAAAGCATAGAAAATTTTTTATAGAGTCAACAGAATTATCAGTAATTTTACACATTTACGGATAATTTCTATTAAAATAATCGACTTCTTTTATAAGAGTTTACAGCTTTAAGATGTCATCTTGACAAAAGAGTTCTATGTCTTTTGCATAAAATGTGCTGTGCCTATTTAAAATGATAATCCTATCAGTTCAGCAGATTTTTTTCTGTGTGAGATCTATCGTTAGGTAAACACTGTTTTCAGTTCTTACGAAAGCAAAACATGAAAAAAATCTAAATTAATTCAGAATGACAACTAGGTGAAGCTTCTTCACGTGTGTTGCTTTTCTCTAGTAAAATATAATTTTCAACAATTTTTTATTTTTAATTTTCAAATTACAGCATGCAAAAACTCATTAAAAACTCATTAAAAATTACGAATTCATTTCTGGGCTTCACCTAGTTGTCCTTTTCAGTGTCTTATATGTATATACTGAATAGTTTTATAAGTAGCAGCTTTGATTCTTTCTCTAGCATTAAATTTTTTCAACTTTAAAAAGTGTCAATATTTCTTTCCAGCTTCCCTGAGAGACTTAGCGCCCTAAAAAACAACTGTAACGTATTCGAGTCTCTACAGGGGTAAACAATGCTAAACAGTAAGTAGTTTGAAAACTGCTTCACTGGCACTTTATAGGATGCAGTTTGCTTGCTTGTAAACGGAGATTAAATTGTCGAAGTTATTTTGTTAACTGAAACCTACCGTGCATACTGTGGATAGCACAAAAGAAAGTTGAGAAGCATGGGAGGCAATGAAAGCTAGGTACACAGTGAAGAAAATGAAACAAAAAAGAAAAACGATGATCCTTAGACAACTTTTCAAGATAGTTAACACAGTCGTACGTGTTCAGGCATAAGAATAAGGTTAGGTTATGTCGCAATAAGGCCAGAAACCTTTAAAAAAGGGGGCATAAACATGATAGAAGCTGCATATTCAAACTTCGTAAAATAACCTGCGCAAAGTATAGCCATGATTGAGGATAGTGTGTATTTTGTCGTTATGGCAAATTTTCTGGTTGAAGCAGCAAATCGCTCTTATAAGCAAACTGAGCTCAAGTTACGGCACGATTTCTGAATTTTATTTATGGTTAGTAAACTTTCAGATTATCCACATCTTCAGGCGTGGCTAATCTCTGAAGCCAAAAAAGAATGCGCTTCTTCAAGAAGCTTACTTGCGTAACATAAAACTCGCGTTTAAAAGCTAACCATAAGCAAC
The DNA here is from genome assembly GCA_010014905.2 of Druon quercuslanigerum. Taxonomy (NCBI): domain Eukaryota; kingdom Metazoa; phylum Arthropoda; class Insecta; order Hymenoptera; family Cynipidae; genus Druon; species Druon quercuslanigerum. Next base: position 16,348 of record JAAAKG020007978.1, read on the forward strand.
AAACGCTTATTACACTTCTTTTATTAAGAATTTTTTCCTAGTCAACTTAATATTGCTCAAGGATGGGCAAAACAACAAAATATTTATTTGTGTCTTTTCTTTAATCACCGTAATGTGAATTTAATTGATCTTAATTCAAAAATGATTTCAAGACAATCTTGGAGGAATTCTGATTTAAACACTAATGCTATATTTGCAACGGGGATTTGCTACTTCGATTTATATTGCGATCTGGTTCAGCCTTTCGGTTTTAAACCGCAATATCCTGAATGGGCCATTTGGGAGAACGTTTCGTGTTTATCCATTGATGTAATATTGCACTTGAATCTTTAAAGAGAATGGTATATTCATTCGCTAAACGGTTCGATTTACATTTTACTGGCCGGTGCAAATTATCGATTTCGATATATATATATATATATATATATATATATATATGAACCAGTAAAACATTCTTACCGTCCAGGTAATAATTTCATCATGCATATGGCTAACTCTAATCCTCTGTGCAGAAAAACGTCGATCCAGAAAAGCAGGCCGCCAATTTATGTAACTGTTTCACACTTGAAGTATTCACATTTTGAGAAAAAATATCGTATTTCGAGAACTTAAGAAATGAGCTACAAGAAAAAATATCCCTACTGGTTTTCTGTGTACAGACAGGACACGCTAGTTTTCAAGGGAAACATTTTTAGAACTATTAATTGCATTGTAAAAGAAATTGGCACGAATCTCCTTTTTAGTATCCCGTAAAATTATCTGCAGTAGAAAAATTTATTTCCTTATCGCAAATCAAAATAAAATAACGTAAGGTGCCGAAAATGCCTTTGAAGTATCTCCACAAAGGAAAAGGAAATTTACAATTTCCATCGCTAATATTTTAGTTTAAGTGTAATATAGCCAAGAATAGGTAATGAAATATAGGTCGCCATGCAAATATTTTTGTGTTTATGTCGATACATTAACGGCTATCGTTCGACTACTAGTAATAGCTTTTTGGATCCGATTTTTATATTAAGTTGTAGAAAAAAACATCTACTTATTTGGCGAGTTTCAAGAAACAAAAGTAGGAACTTTTATCTTGAATAAATAAAAGGTTCGAGAAAACGTGCGTATTTTAATTAATATCTTTTGACGTAACTGATGCCAAAGGATTTTGGGATCCCTCGTATTTTAAAACTGTAGGAAGGCTTGTTGTGTTTTTTTCCATTGAAATAACATCCACCAGTTTACCCTTACTTATGGCTTTTTCACAGGGAAAACAGATAAAAAACTGTTACCGCCCTGAAAAAATTTTGCCAGAAAACTAACAAAAGTAATGTTTTTAGTAGAATAATGTTATTGTATACGAAGAGATATCATTATCAGGAAACATAATATCGTTTTGATATCAAATTCATGAACCATTTTTTTCTTCGGGAAGCATGATCTAGTTTTTTGTGTGAGATAATTATTGTGTGTCATTCTTTCTTATTTTTCAACATCGTATCACCATTGCGTTATTTTATAAAATAAGAAGCCTTAGTTAGAGGAATATGAAATATACATGATCTCCAATTGCTCCAGGAGGGCTAGAAATATTTTTGCAGTGCAAATACTTCCAAAGGGTCGTTTTAATGTTGCTAAACCTAACTTAAACTACGAAATACAATCTTAAAAGAAATTTTGTGTCGAATTTTCTTCTTACAAAAGTGCTCTGTGTGTAGGGAATTATCCATGTTGGTTTATATGCTTATGCAAAGGTATGCGTATATGGAAGTATGCATATGTGTGTGATTCGTACATGTGCGTCTGCTATAATAGTTGTATAAGCGTTTAGCGTATGAGAGTATACTAAATTAAGAATGAAAGAGGAGGATCGGGGAGTTCGTCACATCGATCTCTGAAGAGAAAAGTTCAGTGGAAATAAGCCGTTTATGTGCGACAGATGCATATAACCTTTTACATCATGTTTTAAAGCAATTCTATTTGCGTGACTGGTGAGTGTAATCGCCTTTACACTTAATACATTGTATTTTGGTCACAATAAATTCTCTTCTAATTATTTTATTATCTAATACAATTCTTGAGTTTTATTTATACACAAATTATCAAGTTTCAATATTTTACCCGTCCCGTAATATAACATCTGGCGACCGTGACAGGATGACAGTTCAGTGTTTTAGATGTTTTGACTTTTATTTTGTGATTTGTTTTCTGCTTAAGAGAAAATGAATAAAGAAAAAGAAGAAGAGAACGGCTCAACGAAGTGCTTTTACGAAAGCTTTGAATGCTTTTAACGATGCTGCTGCTGAATCTGTGGATGAGGAACATGTTACTGTTTTGTTTCAAATGTTAGAAGAAAAAATGAATTAATTAAGTGTAGCTTCTAATGTTGTGATTGATTTGATGCTTGATTTAGAGGCTACAAATGAAGTTACTAAACAAGAATATGATGATGCAGACGAATATAGAAATAAAATTTTCGCGGAAAAGTAAGTGTGAATAATTTGACGGGGAAATTGAATTTTTAAGTTAAATGGTGATATTTATGAATCGTTTGATTCTTGGAGCACATTGAAAAATATACACGAGGATACGAACATTACGAATGAAAATAAATTTCAGTTTTTAAAGCCATCTATGGCTCCTGGATTTCATGCAGCACAATTAATGAATAGTTATCCACCAATTGGAGATAATTATGATATATTCATTAAAAGTTTAAAAAATTGTATTGGCTGCGATGATTTAAAAATCGTATTTTGACGTAGAGAAATTTTTCAGCTAGTGTTACAAAAATCAGTAACACCTTTGAAAGATATTGATTTGTCAATTTTATGTGATAAAATTGAGTGAAATTTTAGGTCACTCGAGACACTTGGTGGGACTACCGATAAATATTCAGTAATGCTTTTCCCGCTTGTAGAATCGTCTTTGCCTTAAGATCTGTTGCGAATTTAACAACGTAGTGAAGGAAAAGAAAACAGAGAAAATTCTGCAGCATCTGTTTCAAAAGATCGCCTGACTCAACTAATATCATTCTTGGAAGCTGAAGTTGATGGTTATGTCAGGTCCTCTATGGCTGCAAAAGGTTTTGATTTGACAACTAGTGATGGAAGTTCTACTGCTGAAAAGTCCAAGAGACAAAAACATCGCTTTGAGAATAAATCTTTCTGAAAAGAAAGAATGCGTTAAAAGAAAAAAATTCTTGCATAGGGCCGAAAATGTCCGTATGCACTAGTTACAGTATTGCATCTGTATTTGATTTTGATTGTTTGGGGAATTGTTACAAGTAATTTTTCGTTTAATACATCATTCACACGACTGCCTGATACCGCAATCCTTTATTTTGATACCTGTGTCGAGGTCTTTTGTTTCCAGTTCCTTAACTGCGTCAGGATCGGTGCGGCCGAACCACCTATGCCACATGTGCTGGCAATTCTCATTGTGATGATCCTCTTTTGATGCACTGTAAACCTCTTGTAAAGTATCCAGTGTCTTCCGTCCCTCTTAATTCTGCATTCTGTATTGGTAAATGATACTTCAAAGCGCTTCTGGGTAATTTTCTTCACTGAAAGCAAAATTTTTATCCAGCACTGGCACATAGCAGACGTTCTTGACAATTAAGCTGACTGGATTTTCGTCCTTTCTTGGCTACCTGAACTGTTGTCTTTATTGGGGTCAGATCAAAGAAGAAACTTCGGTCATTTGTCATATGGCTTGACGCCCCTGTGTCTATAAACCAATCTCCTTGACTATTGTGCATTTCCTTTACTTTTGTCAGGAAGCAGATGTTTGCTGAATCTTGAACATCCCTACCTTTACGAGCTTGTTCCGTTTCCATATTTGCCTTCCATCTTACGTATTTACTACAGTCCCTTTTCAAATGGCCAGCTTCCATGCAGAAAAAACAATTCACCTGGTGGTTCTCGAAACATTTACTCAGAGTTGCCTTCTTCGCCGTTTCGTTTAAATGATTTGCTGTTTCTGGTCCTTTCGTTTCCTATATTCGTACAACAGTTTTCCTTTGATGAAAGAAACCGTAAGTTCTTTCTCATCTCGTGACTCCAGAGCTATGATAAGAGTGATGTACGATTCTGGAAGACTTATAAAAGTTAGCGAGACAATCATGTCATTTTCCATATTCCTACCGATAGCGGCCAGCTTGTCGTCGAGATCCAGCATCGTATTTAAGTGCTTTTCCATATCACCGTTTTCCTCCCATATGAGATTACAAATACGTTTTAATTAAAAATAGGTTGCTATTTGTAGTTGATTTTTTTCGGTATGCTGGTGGGTCTTTCCTCAGTAACAACATCACAAAGATCTTCTGAAACCAGTAACAACTCCAGTTTATATTTCCATATCCGGTAATTGTCATTGTTGAGTCTCTCAATTTTGTATTCGGATGCCGTCGGTTGACTCATGTTTAACTCACTCTGTCCTTATACAATTGTTTGTTCTCGCTCGCACTTGCTTATTAATTCTTTTGTCGGTACAATATCCTTATGCTCTTTTCCTTATCTGCACACACTTATGTAGCCCTTATTGAGACTATATCCTTATGCACTCACTATATTCTTATCTGCCTACTGTATCCTTATGCACTTACTTCCTACTTATGTGCTCACTGTATCCTTATGTGTTCATTAATTTCTTTTGTCTACTGATTGTTTTTACTCACTGTATTTCTTGTTCACTTTTCTTAACAAGAATTTGTCAATCAACTTAAGTCTTTATAAACTGTTTCTACTATTAGTAAAATTGAATACCTTGGCCCATAACCTATTGGCAGTGCAAATTACTTAGTAGAGAACAATAAATAAATGAACACACTTGTATATGAATTTAATATATATATATATATATATATATATATATATATATATATTTTAGATAGACAGATTCTTACATAAGTGAATGAA
>JAAAKG020007989.1:0-21254 GCA_010014905.2 Druon quercuslanigerum
ATTGAATTAAATTGATTTTTTATTGAAAATAATAATGTTATAACGCATTTTTTACTAGCCCTACAATTTTATTTATTGTTCCCTTTTTTTAAAAACTACAAAAAAACATCCGAGAGTATGCAGAACTACAAAAGCAATATCACAAACTGAAATAAAATATAATTTGATGCAAGCACTGAATTATATATATATATATATATATTGCCATGGTAAACCAAGATAGTGGACCTATGACGTCGCACGGCTTGAGCGTATTCTCGTACCCCAAGTGGCGAGACCATAGCTTTTTGTATCATGATTTTACATGATGATTTTTCCAGATTCAATGCTGGCACATTAATAACTTCGAAATTCGCTAGAATGACAAACTGTATAACTTTAAACTACCTAGAAAGGACCCTAGAATGGCCTGGCACGGAAGTCAGATTTGTTACCGGAAGTTTCTATGCCAGCTTCACCCCCGCGTTTTATGAGTTTCTACGAGTGTAGTACAATTGTACTGCTTTTTAGATTTGACCATATTTTGGTTTTTAATAGATTTTTATGAAAGTTTATCTGTTTCGTTTGTGCATTTAGACATCTAGTGACTGTAGCCTTATGCAGTTTGTCATTCTCTTTCTAAAATAACCTCTTTGGCAGGGCCGCCAACTAGATTTTTCCGTTATGCAGCAGAGTGACAGGCAGTTGCCGCTTACGTTAGTTAACGTGCCAGGTTATCGAAGTAATAACACTGATATTGTCATCATCGAAAAACATCTCTGTGTTGGCTCTCATAAAGTAAGTAAGTATACAAAAAACAATATTAATCATACATAAATTTGTTACTTAAGTGCAGAAGTTGAATCCTAACCTCTATCTATGGTAGTCTTAAGTCATTAAGTTATTTTTCTGTTGCATATATACGTTGAAATTTTGTATTCTCGCAACTTTGTCGCATTCCTCTATTTATTAACCGATTTTTTTTTCGTACCTGATATTTCTAGCTGATCTTCTCGTCCTTTTATGACAAGATAAATGTGCAACACGAACCTGAAGCAGAACTGTGAAAGATGGACAGGTACTTCGTATATAAATTTTCAGCTTTGTGCCCTCGCGATATTTTAAAAATATTTTCTAACTGAAGAGTTAAAAGTTCCTGAGTTTTTCCCATATATATTTTTTCTGTTTCTGTGTGTTTGGTTTTTTTAAATTTAAAAAATTATTGGTTACTATTCAAGTATTATTTATAAAAAATACTTCCTAAAAACGTATGAAAAAGAGCGTTATTGAGTTCTTCACTAATGATATACAAAACTTTTTGAATTTCCCGCCAGCGTACATGCCCACTACTACTAGCGTCAACTTAGTACAATTTCAGTACGAAATTGGCCTTCGTATAGACGAGAGTTAGGCTACTTTTTATAGAGAGCAAAATCATGCTGTCTTGCGAAGGCGTTTAGTCGTTTCCTCTCTTACAGTGGGGAGGGAGTAAGAAGCCAGAGGATTTTTTAGGCTGTTTAAGAGGCGCGGAGCTGCGTAGGAAAAGATGGATTCTACTTTCGATGGGTTCGTTCGCGGGACAATGCTTGCCATCAGATCTCATTGCAAGAGATTTTCTAGATCGCTTATCTTCTACAAATAACAATCTATCAAAAAAATATTCCGGTATGCCTGATTCTTGCAAACCGAGTTTAATATGATCGTATTTTCTGATGCCATACGTGTATCTTAGAAACGTATTTTGCACTCTCTGTATCCTCTCTGTCAGAGTAGCATTCAGGCAAGGGCCATATATTGTATGCGCATATTCAATAAGGGACAGCACCAAGGACTGACAAAGTAACGGCAACAGTAACAACAAAAAAACCTCTTCATAAATAATTACACGCCTTGACCATTTTTACATTGAAAATTGGTTTCGAAAAAGAATTTTGCCTGCAGAAATTCGATTCTGCTGAAAAAAATTTACGTAAAATTCATGTATTGCCATGGTGGAATTTTTCTTAAAAAAACGCACAAAAAATAACGGATGCTAGGAAAATCTAATCCTAAATTTTTCGAAAAACGGTAAAAAAACGCTCTTTTTTATTTTATTTTTTTCGTTTTTTGTCCGCTGTTATGTTATTTTTTTGACATAATTTATAAAAATTATAGGGGACATAGCCATTGTCATACTACAGTTAAAACTTTTTGATTTTTTGGTGTCAGATAACCCTGCTCTGAGATTTTATCAACAAGCCGGACCTACCTACTTTTAGAGGCATTGCGTTCGACTGACATTTTCAAGTATAAAAACTGTATCAAAAGAATTAAAAAAATTGTTTATCGAATTTTAAGAGCGCATTTACTAAGCCTAATAAATATTACATCATAATATTTATACATAATCTAAAAAAAAATTGCGAAAATAGCGTTTCTTCCGAGGTGAGTTACTGGGTAGACTCCTTAAGCCCCTGGAGCGGAGTTCGTGCTCATGAGAAACAATAGCTACACTACTGTCGGAAATTATGAGATCGATTGACGTAAGCACTATTAAAAATCACTGCTGGCTTTGAACCACGCTAACTCAGCGAAAAAATATGACAGGGCATTTAAAAAAAAACAGTTGGAAAGCCTATAAAATTCCACGTCTAGTAATGTCAAACAGATTTTTTTTGATCTGCTGAAGAGAATACAGCACGTAATACGTTTTAGGAAAAAATTGTAGATTTTCTAAAATTTTGTACCTCGACTTCAACTTTTAGCATGACCTAGGAAAATTGTTTCAAAAATCTTAGAATTATACGACATAGAGCCTGACCTTTTGTCTTTAATTTAAGCCAAAGAAACTTAAAAAATCTTGATCGGTTCCCGAGATACGATTAAAAATATTTAATAATAAATTTACGGTTCTCGGCCGGTCCTTGATTGGGGCTATCTTATACTTTTGATTCTGCTTATCAGTAATTTTTATTTCAAATTATTGTCAATTTTTTAATTATTCATTGTTTTCTTTGATTATTTACAATTTTTTAAATTCAAAATTATCCCCATACTGAAGAATAAAAAATGATGAACACTTTTTTATTTCCTTAAATTTTTATCAACCAGAATATTAATAAAAATTGTAGATATATTGTTACGAGAGTAAACTATTTTTCAAACGAATTATAATAAATTATTTATCTGAAAAACACTAAAAAATATTAAAAGTAGAAAATAATGGAATTTGTAAAATAAATTAAATACAAAACAGTGCGTAAGTGTAATGAAAATTATATTTTTAATTTCAAATAAGTAGTTTATTATTTTCCTTTGCACAAACAACTCGCTCGTTTTTTCATTTTTCGATGATCAAAATTACAAAATAAAGCCACAATCAAGCACCACCTCCGTGCTTGGCCTATTCGGTACTGCCTCAATGAAGGAGGCGAGCAGCAGACAGGCCGAGAACCGTGATATTCGACTAAAACTCAACTCAGATACGATCGAACATTTGTCATCGTATCTCGGGAACCGATCAAGATAAAAGTTGAAGTCGAGGTACAAAATTTTAGAAAATCTACCATTTTTTCTTAAAACTTATGCGTGCTGTATTCTCTTCAGCAGATAAAAAAAAATCTGTTTGACATTACTAGACGGTAGTGTACCTTGACCTGAACGGAATTCAGGATTTGTATTCGGAGGGTAGACCGCGAGCGGAGTTCGTGTCCACCGAAAATAGTGACCTCTGAACGGTCCATGACCGACCTATCTCATCTGATACATGGAGCAGGGTTGTGGTCGCCGAGAAGCCTTTCCTGAAACCGGACTGGTGATTTGAGAGCATCCGATGGTTGCTTATGCATGGAGAGAGCTGCTGAAGGAAAAATTTTTCCAGTATCTTTGATAGGGAGGGGAGAATGGTAATCGGGCGCAAATCCTTGTAGGAAGTTTGTCGGTCACATTTTGGGAGAGGTCGGACAATGCCCACCTTCCACGCTGTAGGGAATATCCCTGACCTTAGAGAGGAGTTTATAATATCGAGTGAAGTAATACTTTATAAACCATTTTTTAGGCATAAAAAGTTTAATTTATAAGATTCAATTTATATATTTTTTAAAATAAAAAATGTTTAAAAGTTAAAAAGAGTTTTAAAATTTAAATATATATGTCATATATAGTAATGTAATATTAATATATTTAAATATGTAAATGTGTATGACAAAAATTGTTCAGGGGAATGTGGATAATCTGACCGTACTAATAAGTGTGATCTTGTGCTCAATTTTTAACGTCATTTGAAGGTTAAAATAATTTTTTTAATGTAAAAATTTTACGTCCGAATAGATAGTTTTTAAATTGTCAGAGGGACCTTCAGAAGGCCAAGATTAAATGTTAAAAAATCTTTCAGATTTATGGAAGGGGGCTTTGGCCTTCAGAAGATCACTCTAACAAATTAGGAACTATCTTTTGGACATTAAATTTTTCTCTCTTTTGAAATCCCGTGTAAAAAATAGGGGGTTCCATTTAAAAAACTGATTTTGGCCTTCAAATTACCGCGAAAATTGACCTCAATCTAACAGTTATTAGTACAGTAAGATAGCCCCGATTTTCTTAAATAACTATTGTCCTACAATTTTTTTCGTATCTGGTTTACCAACATAGATATTTGCCTGCTTCAATTGAAATGGCCGGGTGGACCGTTTTAATTGTCAGTTACGGGTGGTATATGTATAGTAATTATTCAATTAACTTTATTTTTCATATTTATTGTTTTTTATTTTCCAAGCATAAAGACGTCATCCTTTATACATATATATACATATATATATATATATATACGGGTGTAAAGTAGAACGGAAAATATTTCAGTATAAAATTTCAAGTTTTTGTAAATTAAAAATTTTAAAATGTCTTTTTCAAATGATTAAAAATGAATTTTTAAAGCACCGTGAATTATCAATTAGAAAATTTCTGCCTTTCTGATACCTCGCCCAAGTCTCTTAGTAACTTATTTAAAAGAAAGCAAATATCTTTTTTTATCTCAGCAATATATATTCTCAAAAAAATAAATTATTTAAAATATTTTTATCTAATGTTCATTTATGAATTTTTCACTATCTAAGACGGCGAAGCAAATTTAAAGATTTTATAAATACTAGAACTTTCCAGCAATTATCCAAGAGAAGATTGTTATGCACAATATTAAATTGTTAAACCATTTTTTTGTTAACTTTCCTTAATTATCACCTCAGCAAGTAAAAAAAACGACAGAAAGGCAAAAATTGTCGAAAAAATGCAACTATCAGGCATTAATATAGATAAAGATAGTCATGAAAAACAATAATTTTTTAAAACAATTATTTTTAGTAAATTCTATTAATTATAAAGCCAGTTCTAATGAAAAAGAGACAAATATTTTTGAAATTTAGGAAAAAACGCAACATTCGATTATATCAAGCAAAGAGAATATTACTAATAACAATAATAAGACATTTTTTAAACAATCACTTTTTTCAATATTGATGTAGTATCACCTCCCTCTAATTAGAAATTGAACAAAGAGTCAAAAAATTTGTAAAAACACCGGGACTTTGTAACTCTATTGTATCATCAAATTGCTAAAGACAATAATAAATTGTTTGAATATTTTATGGAAACATCTAACTATCAGTATTTTGACATTTAAAAACTTATATTTTATTTTCATTCCTTGGCTAATTGTGAAGATAAATGTTTAATTCCAACTTGATTCAGCTAATATTGAAGATTTTGAATAAAATATTAAAAAACATCTTTTTTTCTGCGGTATTTATAAAAATTCAACAACAGAAAATTTCCAATATATTTTTGGACCACCCTCCTGCCTTAAACTGCCGGATGGATACTTTAAGACAAAATACATCGCATGAGCGATTAAATTTTCGAAAAATTGGTACTACTAATTTAAAAAGTATGAAGTTTTATGGAAAGCCTCAAGTAGACTACAGCATAGATTTCTAAACTTAATACTAGTTTAAATAAAAGATATTTTATAGAAAAATTGAGTATTCTGTTAATAACTTTACCTAACTTTAAATATAATATTTCAGTTTTTTTTAAATTTTCAATAAAATGTACCAAATTCTTAAGATTCTTTTTGGACATTCAAATAATGTATTAAATATTTGATAAAAAAAAAGTAACGACAAGGCAATACGTTATTGTTTCAGTAACGGTAACGCCTTACAAATTTTTAGGCAGTAACGGTAACGTTAACGTTAACGAAATTTCTAAAAGATTGTAGGAACATAGGAAGCTCTTTCTGCATGCAACATCTAAATGATACTTTTCAGCCTTGATCAGTATACTAGAGACCTACATCACCAAGTTTAGTAAGAATCTCTGCCAGATTCCTATTCTTATGACCAAAGATAAACTAGACGCCGCCTTTATCGACAAAAGATAAAATAAATTCCTACTTTATCATTGGAATTAAATATAATTATACGATCCTGTCCTATCACCGGTTGGCAACCAGCCCTATGCATTGACCGTATAGGTGTACGTAGTATTAGACTTAATTAGTATCCGGGCCAGTGAACTTATCCGATAGTTGGCCCTCCACTCAGGACGGCTGACACTTCTATTTCAATGCATGCGAGAAAAGCATAAAATAATAAAACATTTGAAACTGTTTCTACATTTTGACCGGAAATATGTTATTTAGCAATAATAAGCGTAATAGTAATTAATTATTATAAAATCTTCACGGAAAATAGCAGCTGAATTGTGGTATAATTAAATATATAGATCAGCATTCTGAGATTTAAAATTTTAGGTTCTGTCATCATCTATTTTGTGTTTTTATTAAATAATGGTTAGAGTTTAAAAGTTTAATAATTGTTTTAAATTATATAGAATTGTTGTTTCTATACAATTTAAAAGAAATTATTAATGATTTAAATATATGAATCCTCAGTTATGAATATTTAAAAAAATAAAATATTAATACAATATTGTTTATTAATCCAGGGTGGCTGTTAAAATTGAAGGAAAAATTACCGCTTATTTCCTGTTTTTCCAGGTTTACAACAAGAATTTCGAACCCTTGAGGCTAAAATTGTTTATTTTAATTTCTAAAAACTGGACTGCAAATTAAAACACTTTAATTGAAATTCTTTTAATTTTAAACGCTTCAAATTAAAGCCGAAAATTTTTCAAATTTAAGCGTAACTTTTATTCATATAAATGGAAGAAGGAATCAATAAAATTTTATAGATTTTCAAGATTATATATTTTTTTTTTGCAACTTTTAGTGAGAAACATTAAAAAACGGAAACAAAAATCTTTTTAACTGAACTCTTGTTAAATTAAAAGTAACATTATTTTAATTTTAGGTCCTTGCAAATTAATAATTGTTCAATTGTTATTCATGCCTCAAAAACTTGGTTTAAAATCTATTTTAAATATTCTGTTAGAATGATTATTAAAACAAAAAATTATTAAAATTTTTTTTAAGATCATTAACAAACAATTGTTATAACCTTAAAACCTCTCAAAAATCTTAAATAGGCTAGAAAATCTATTTCACAATGTCAAACAATCTAGATTTTGTTTTACATTTTTCGGAACGTTCTGAAATTTCAAACTATTTTTGAAATTCTTTTAAAAATTCGAAGGATTTTTTCAAATGATTTTCATTTATTCTGATACTAATTTTGCACTATTGCGCATGTCTTTCGAAATCTTTTTTGATATTCTATTAAAATTATTTTTTTAAATAGAAGTCATTTAAAATTATCCCTGGAGTCTTAAGACTCCAAGGTAAGGTAGAAATTTTTAGATCTACAGAAATCTATATTTCGTTTTGATACTTTTTTGAAATATTTTCCAGCATAAAAATATGTTTGAATCTTTAAAACTTTTAAATCTCTTAAACTTACTCGAATTTTTTCTAAATTTATAATTGCTTAACTGCTATTTACACAAAAAAGATCAACAATTTCGCTTACAATAAAAAATGTTTCGCAAATGTACATTAAAATTGTAACTTTTAAAGTTTTAATTTAGTTCTCTAAAATTGTATTAGATTTATAATTGGTACTTTTATATGAACAGTCAAACCTTGATCAATATTAAAAAATTGTTCTTTTTCTTAATAAAAATTTTTTTAATTGAATGGGTTAAAAATGGAACATGCAGATCTTTTGATACGAGAAAAAAGTAATTATTTTCTTCATTATTGTCGTTGCGTGAGTTGCAACCAAAAGCTATACACGTATATCAGATTGTTTACAGATTTATTATTTTGCACAGGCTTAATAAACAATATAGAATCTTCACTGTACTATAAATTCTTTGACTTCTTTTTATGAATTTCTCCATTAAAGCTCATTTATTTGATTATTAATAAGTTTCAGCCATGCAACACGATACAAAAATCGGCCATCCTGATTGGAGCGCCAACTGTCGGATTCGTTCACCGGCCGGGCGCTAAGAAAATCAGAAAAGTGGGGGTCATGCATAGGGCTTTTGGCAACTTTCAGTTTCTTGCCAATTTAGCTGACTTGACGGTGACTCCATCTATTGTTGGTAACGACTTATCGACTGGCGGTATCTTAGTACGGAAGCGAACCATTATCGCTGATCGGTAAATGTCCGGTCACTGATTTACTGCCGTTTAGTTTGAACCAAAATTCTGCCCCGGGCGTAGCCTAGGTTTACTACCAATTCGCCTTTTTGGTTTAAAAACTCTACTTTACCCTTTTATAGGGAATTCCTCTTTTTCTCCTATTTTCAAGAAGCATCCACTCTTTTCTCTTTTCTTGATTTTTCGCTCAAATTCAAAATTAAATTAATAGAAGCCAATAAGAAAATGCAACTATTTCTGGTGAAAATTTCATTTTTTTCGTTTGATAGGTCTACTTTATATGATATTTTTGTTTGTAATTCATTGAGTTAGAATTTATTCTTCCCTGGTCAAAAATTCAACTACTTTGTTGAAAGTGGAACTATATTTAAAAAACATTCACTTTTTGGGTTGAAGATTCATATTTTCATGAACTAAACGAAACTATTTTATTAAAAGTTGTTTAGTTTTTCGTATCTAATATGAATTCTTTTATCTGAAAGAGTCAGTATTCTCTATTTATCTGAAAATGTATCTTTTTTCGTTGAAAATTTAAATATTTATTCCGAAATTTATTTAATTATTTTTGAACATTTATCTACACTGGAACTTGGAATTAAGAACGGTATCGGAAATGGTACGCATTGGCCTTGATCCTATTTCCAAGCCGCCCGAACGTAAACAGACAGGAACGACAAAAATCTTGACGGCTTAAATCGAAGTTCCAGTGTATTTCGTGGAAAATTAAACTATTTGGTTAAAGATTCAACAATTTTAGTTAGAAGTTATTCTCTTTTAGTAACAAATTCAACTACTTTGTTTGAAGTGGTACTATATTTTAAAAACATTCACGAATTAAATTTTTCGAATTAAGGTTCAAATTTTGGCTATTCTTTCGAGCAAAAAGACGGTTTTAACAAACGAAAATTGTTTAGAAAATTATTGCAAAATTGTGAAAAGTCTAAATCTGCAAAAACTGCACTTTGCTGCTTTATGCCAGTCAAAAGTTATATTTATTCAACAAAAAAATTTTGCGAACAAATTTGAAAAACTTATTGTTGAACTTTATTTATAAATGTTTCTAAACGTTATTCATCAAACAGAAACTTTTAATTGTAAATGATTTTTTAAGCGTGGGAAATAATTTTATTCTTAACATTATGCAACACAACTATAGTTTTAAAGAGACGAGAAGAATGAAATTATCCACAAAAACTTGGAGTATCTTAATTTACGAATTGTCAGATATGGTGACAAAAAATAATGATAACGACAATAAGATTTCTGAGAAAATTTTTAATGATTTTGGTTTTATTTTAAACAATTAATTTCATATTTTAAAGATTTTAAAATATATCAAAAAGGATTCTGGAAAAGTTTAAGTCAATTTATGTTATTTTGCAGAATTGAATTTTTTGTAGGAAAAGTTAATTATATGTCAAAAGATATATCAAAGCTTTAGAAGTTTCAAAAAGATTAAAAAATTATTTAAATATTGAGAAAATTTCAAATATTTGAAACAAAATGTAAATTTTTTTTAATTTAAGGAAAAATAAATTTTTCAGGAATTTTGAAAGGTTTTGAAAGAATCCGAAAAATTCAGATTCCTTATAAGTTTTTAATAATTTTTCATTTTGAAAAGATAATTTCAAGAAAAATTTGAAACAGATGTGAAAACATTTCAAAAAATATGAAAGTGTTAATTTTGCGAAATTGCAATTTTTTGTAGAAAGTCGAGAGTAATTTTAAGAAATATTTAGAAGTTTAGTAGATTTTTAAATATTTATAATGAAAATATTAGAAGCTTCTTAAGAATTTTTAAAGGGTGCAAGAAAATAAAGACCATTTTTTGAAGATTTTTGAAAAACTTTCAAAAGATTTTCATGATGGAAAATTTGTTTTGAGAGAAAACATAAATAATAGAGATATATTATTTCGTTCTAATATAATACCATATCACAATTTTTTATATTTATATTTCTATTTTTTTTATATTTACAGCAACAGAAACCGGGAAAAATCGGGAATAGGTTGGAAAAAAATTATTAGACCCCCTCTTAAAATGCCAGTTCATTTGTAAAAAAATTAAAAATTTATTTCTGGATCACCATAAAAAGAATGAAAAAAATATTTAGACCGGAAATCTGAAGGTTCTGGGTTCGCATCCCAGCGAAGATAGAGACATTTTTTTCACAATCTTAAGATTTATCAATATTTTAATAATATTGATATAGACCGGTAGACAAAAAAATTAACATCTAAAATTAATAATAAAATATTTCCTGGTCAATAAACCTAAGATCAACAATGAAAATATTTATTATAAACATTATTTCATTATATTCAAATATTAGCATACTCATTAACCAGTACCAGATTTGTGTTTTTACGATATCTTGTTAGAGATAATATACATTTATTAAATCCTTAATTTAAGTAAAAAGATAAAAAAAACTTTAATGCAGAAACTATATAATTGGCAAACTCATGACTTCGATGAAGATTGGAAATTTTTTCAATACAAGTTTATAAATTTTTATATTTTTAAAAACTCGTATTACCAGTACTTTGAAGAAAACAAAAAGGTTACTGTAGGTTTTAAATGACGTTGTAAGAGATTTAATTTTCTTTTTAGTATAAGTACACATTTTTAAGTATGCATATAGATTTAATGTTCACTAAACTTTATCGGAAAGATACACATATTTCCAACGCAGTAACTACACAACTCTGAAACTCGCGAGACTTCGATAGAGATTGAACATTTTTTAATACCAGTTCATTTTGCATAATTTTTACAACTCGCATAAGGAATATTTTAAATATAATAAGAAGATTACTTTAACTTTCTCATGATACTGAAAGAGATTTAATAACATTTTTTAGTATGTGGATATATTTTAAAGTGCAAAACATAGATTTAATGTACATTAAATTTGATCAGAAAATGCAAAGAACGCCAGCGTAGTATTTATAAAAATATACAACTCACAACATCGGTACACATTGGAAATTTGTTCAAAAACCGAAAAATATGTTTTTTTTTAATGCGAGGTTTTTAAATTAAAAAATCTGCCTACTACGGAAGCGATAGTTGGTTCTCGCGCTTTACGCTCAATAATTGATTTATTTCGAGCTACGCGCTGGGTCTTTGTATTTCTCTCAAATTTGTGCACAGATTTTTTAAATTAATGGTTGAAACATCGTCAAATATAATATTGTGATTGTGAATTCACTTTCGTTAAAGCTCCTTCGGCTTGAAAGAACACACTCTCATCACGTGTCTCGTGCTTCGCACTCAATTATTTCCAAAAGGTGAACTTTGTTACATTATGCTCAACACTATTATATCAAATATATATTACATTTATTTCTGCATTTCGGCGTAAGATTTCTTATTCAGATATATTTTAAAATAAAGTAGAAATTTTATTTATCATGATTACTTTAATATTTGTTTTTTATTTTGCATTAAATTTTATTCTCATTTCTACCCTGAAAAATGTATCATTGAAATTAATGTATATTATTACAATTTATAATATGCATATTTTCATTGTCTTGTTATTATAATTGAAAAAGTGTGCTTCCTGTTAAGAAAAAAACTATTTTGTTAATATACATTTTATGCAACTTATGTCGTATTTTTATTTTAATTTTTTTTTCAAAGTTATTTTTTACGTTGCAGATTAAAAACACGCAACCTAGGGTAAAGTGGTTCTAAAAAAATTTGTAGAGTGTAGATATCATGTAGACAAAAAATGTTTTTAAATCAAATGTCATTAAAGGTTGTGACCTTTTTCGTAATAGTTAATTTGTTTTAATTTTAGTACATTTTTGTAACAGAAGTTTATAAAAAATTTGTACATCTTTTTAGATCTTATCATTGTTTTTCGTCTCCTGAGTCTTTTACCAGAAATATATTTTTTAATTTTTAAACGTATGTTTAACGAATAAAAGAAAATCTACTCGTCCTGTCTAAGTATTCTTATTGACAAATTCTTTCATCTATTTTAGCTGAACAACTTTTGTATATTAATGGTTTTTCTTACCTTGTGTCGTTTTTCAAAAAATGAATTTTTTTTTTAATATTATTTTTTACAAAAAAAAAACCTTTGCATTTATTTCATGGCTTGTGTCATTTGTCTCAAAATTGAATTTTTTGTTTTTAATTTAATTTTTGCGATTCAAGCCAAAACTGCGCGTTTCATTTAAAATAATTAATAACATCTTTGTAGATATTTTATGGGTGAACAACTGTAACGTAATCCAAGAATTTAACTTTTTAATTTATAATGTGGTTTTTTACGAATAAAACAAAAACTACGTGTGCTATTAAAAAGTGAACAATAACAAATTTGCAGATATTTTTTGGGTGCATAATTTTTAAGAAATTAAAAATAAATTAATTTGACATGAATAATGTTTGATACTTTTGTTTTTTGTTTTAATCGCAAAAAATAGCATTAAAAACATAAAAAAATTAAATTTTTTGAAAACTCGCATACGAGACGAGAACAAAATTAAATGACAAAAGTTGTGCTGAGAATATGTCCACGCAGTAGGCAGATTTTTTGTGGGCTGTCAAAAATCAACATTTTTCTTCTCTTGATTTTTATTTTTATATCGTACGTTATTTGGCTAAAAATGTTCATTTTCGTGTTTCTTGGAATTTTTTAAATGCTATAACTCCCGTAATAGCTGGTTTTATCAAAAACAGTCATTAGGATAAATTATTCGCCTTTTTAAATACTATGAATAATCGTGCAGAGCATTTTTAAATTTCGAAAAAATTCATCTGAAAAATATTCAAAATGTGCTCACATTTTGAATTTTTATCCAAAATAGCTGGCTAACTAACATGTCCGTCACTTTAAGATACTAAAAGAGCGTACCAAAGGACAATCCAATCTGTAATTTTTTTCAAAAGTTAACGTAATAACAAACTACAAATCTACAGACACAACCATCTATGAACGAACAGACAGACCGACAGACAGATATATTCGTAAAAACCTATTTTTCGGATTCAAGGGGTCTCAAAACGTGAAAATTTGACAAAAACGGGATGGGTCAAATTTTATACAAGTCTAATAATGCCTTCTCTGATGAGAATGTAAAAATAAATTAAAAAATATGATTCATGGATTCTAAAGTTTTTATAAAAACTGTGAATACAACTGTCTCAAAAACAATTTTTATTTTAGAAAAAAATTCTATGTTCCATCCTTATGAAAAATCGTAAATGTTCAGAAAGGTTTACATTTTATGCCAATTTTAAAGTTTGTAAAATGGTCTAGGACATCAAAAAACCAAACCTTACACGAAAGTTTAAAAAATTTTATTATCAAGAAATTGTCAAGGTTTCTGTGTTCCATCGTTAAAAATTTTAAATGTTCATAAAAATTACATTTTCTATCATTTTAAAGAGTTTTAAAGTAGTCTACAACGAAAAAAAGTAATATCACGCGAAGAAAAGTTGTAGTCGATTCAAATTATTTATTTAAAAATGATTTTATTTTTTTATTATTTATTTTTGTGTTAACAGTTCGTGTATTTTACATTTAAATAACATCGTATAGTAATAAATAATTAGAAAAATAAAACTTACAATTTGGTGTTTTAACTTTTTTAACTCCAGCTTATAATGATATCTTTTTCATCGAGTTTCAACTTCTAGGTTTAGCGCATTGGTTACGACTCGCGACTGCTAAGCGGTAGATTCATTTATAGTTATGTAGGTTCGATACCCTGTAGCATTAGAAATTTTATTTGTAATATAATGTTTGAAAATGTAATTTATATATTAAATCTAAATAGAAAAAAAACTATTCATATTTAAAGTCAAAATACTCGCAATCATATAATATTTAACTAGTTGGCACTGACGCAGTACTGCGCACTTTGGGAATTTCCTATTGGGACAGTACTGCGTCAGGAGCGATAGTTGGACACGGGTTAGTTGAACATTTAACTGTTTGGTCAATTATGTATTTAGTTGAAATTTGTAATTAAAAAAATAGTTTTCCTAATTTACAGTTATCTATGTGGTTAGAAAATAAGTTAATTAATGAAAATTCATTTGTATTGTAAAAAAACTCGTCTTTTGACCTTGAAAATTTAAAATTTTTGATGAGATTTTTTTAACTCAACATTTTTCTTGGTTAATAATTCGTCTTTTTTTATTTTTACGTTAATTATTTTTGGTGCTTAAGTTATTTTTAGATAAACCCTAAATAGGAGTAAAAATTTACAAACTCTGGCAAAAAGAGTTTACGTTAAAAAAAAAACAGAAATCACGACCAATTGTCCGAAAATGTGTAAATATTGCCCAAATTTTGCCAAATTCGGACCAATAGGTAACAATTATATTTTAACGAATATAAAATGTCAAATGTGTTGATGTGAAAATAGCAGCAGATTCTTATAAACTAAAACAAACACAGAAACAGATCATTTTTAATTTCCTTGCACAGATTAAATAATAGATTCACATGATCTCGAAGTGTCTTTTTTAAGGTGAGGCAATTCTCTCTGGCAATTTTTCGAAAATGGTTCTTCGAAATAGCTGCGAATATCTCATTTTCCTGATACTAATGGTTCTGTTTTCAAATCGGTGAGAAAATAAATTTTTTTTAATTATTATTAGTATTTAATTATTATTAA
Source organism: Druon quercuslanigerum (assembly GCA_010014905.2). Taxonomy (NCBI): domain Eukaryota; kingdom Metazoa; phylum Arthropoda; class Insecta; order Hymenoptera; family Cynipidae; genus Druon; species Druon quercuslanigerum. Next base: position 15,218 of record JAAAKG020007989.1, read on the forward strand.
TAAAATTTAGTATTTAAAACCAAATCTGAAAAATAAATTAGGTATAAAAAAAACTAAGATCGAGACAAGGAATGAACGTCTTTCATACGTTCTAAATTTTAATCAGTCAAAATTTGACTGAATATATATATATATATATATATTGCTGACTTTCATCAGCCACTTTAAATTACTAGATTTCCGCCAATACAAGTGATAGAGTTATCTGCTATAATAACATAGAAAAATGATTTACAATTTAAATTTCTGCATTAAATTCTGTGATTTTTGACAATTATTAAAATTCACAATAAATAACTGCTTAACATATAATATTTTACTGTCTAAATATGAATCAGTGAAAAATTCACTGATTGAATTAGTAGTTGGGTATATCACTGATTAATCAGTGATTTCGGACTTATTTAATAATTGGTTCAGTAAAACAAAAGTAAATCATGTGAAACATATCACTGATTGTCAGTGATCCATTTCCAGCTATTTCCATCAGTGAAATATCACTGACAATCAGTGACATTTCACTGAATTAGATTCAGAGAGTATGAATTAGATCATTAAAAACGGCTGATATGATCATTGGTCGTTAGTGATTAGATCAATTCTGTTTTATGGGTAAAATATAAATCTTCTTGGTTTAAAATTATTCTTTTTTGTTAATTCAAATGCTTTAGAATTATAAATAATAGATTTTTTTCTTGAAATATCGATAGCTTAAAAATTTATTTAGATAGATAGACAAACGTTTTTTTTCGGCTTGCTGGCCTAAAAAAAATTGACTTGCTTACACTTCCATTTTTTACAGAATTTTCTTGCACCTCGCGCTTAAAAACTAACGTTCATCCATTCCTTATCTCTAAGAAGCTCGCTTTTATAGCCTAGCCTTCTCGCTTTGCCTCGCCTCGCCTCACGCATATACTTATTTTCTCGCTTTGTCGCGCATTGCCAAACTCTGTCTCCGCGGCTAACATCTAATACTTATTTACTATTTACAATATTTATTTTTCTTTCACCTACTTCCTCTCCTATTTACCATCTTTCCTTCTCCAGTCCTTTTCCTCCTCCCTTCTCTTCTTCACCATCTTACCCAACAACTTCTTCACCCATGTAACTGCCCTTTTATTCACCCTTTCATGCAACAATACCTCCATGCTTATCCCACTCCTTTCCACCTCTTTACACTCCTCCAAACAGTGCTTCACTTTTGCATCTCCCGTCCCGCACAATTTACACATCCTCTTCTCTCTAGAAAGCTAGAACCTATTACACCAGAAAATTGTAAGACCAGTTTCCTTTACTTTGGTCTTGGCGTGCACACACTGACAATTGGGATATCAGCGCCTCTGTGGGCCGATCCCTTTTTAGCGTCTTACTGCTTTTCGGTACTGCATCAAACTGTCTTTTCCTTCCGTACGGTCGCCCGCAATATTTAGGTATGGCGCCGCCTCGTATACTTGCTTTATACCTGCGTCGACTGTTTTCAAGTTGGTACAGAGCCCCAAGTTGTACGGTCTTACAACGTTCTGGTGTATAATCCTCCATGTATCCATATCTCATTCTCGCTATAAGTTCCTGACTTCCTTGCTTTCCTTTCTCATACACATATTGCACTCTCTCCCTTATCATAATCTAAATATAGTTCCCGTTCAACTTGGACTCCCTCATTCTCTTCTCTCCTTCTGCCTTACCTCTATCTCTTCATGCCATTCTTTTTAACCATCTCATATACCTTCCTTGTGCATCCTTTTCACATCCTCCATCTGCTATCCATTCCTTCTAAAATACGTTTCCCTTTCCATCTCCATCTTCCCACCCCTACGTATTTTCTCCTTCTCCCACCAAAACTCCCTAACCAGCTTACTTCCCTGTCTTTCCAAAATTTCTCCTTATATTTAGACGGTTGACTCTCCGTCATAATCCCTCAACTCTTACTTTCTGTCTCCCTTCTGACAATATGGCTCGGCGTATTCCTTGCCAACCCCAGTGTCTACTTTACATACCCATCCTATATTCTTTTTAGCTCATCACTTACCTTTTACCCCCTCACCTGCACACCGTAAAGTAAGACACCCATCACTAAAGAATCAAAGAATTTAATTCTTCTTACAAAATCATCTACGAACAAACTCTTTCCCAGCCCCCACACCTGTCTCATCACCAGATTTGCTCTTCTCACTCTTTGTTTTATATGACCATCCACTTCCCCATTCCTCAGAAACAGGAAGCTAGGTACACAAACCCTTTGACCTCCTGTAGTGCTTTACCCTTCCACTTCTACTCCCCTCCCTTATCACTCCCTCCTTCTTTCCTGAACACCATAACCTTCCACTTTTCCGCATTTGACTTTAATCTATTTTTGTCCAAGTATCTTCTCAAACTTTTCATCACTTCCTTTAAAGCGTATTCGCTCTTTGCTAGCCGTCCCATGTCATCTGCATATGCGAGTGACCATATCTTGACTCCTCCTATCCTAACTCCTCCTGACACTCCAAACGCTAGCTTACTTTCCATATCCGCGATTAAAATTACAAAAAGCGTTGGGCTACGCAGGCACCTTGCCTCAATGCCCTATCCATCCAGAAACAATCAGAGATTCCCTCCCCTCCTCTCACCCTATATTTCGTCTCCTCATATACCCCCTTACCCTTATGCGGCAGTATACCTTTCTCCTCAACATCCTTCCTCAGCCTATCTGCTAACACCATCGCGTATATTTTGTACACTGTATTCATTAGTGTAATTTCTCTATAATTTTCCTGCCTCTCCCTATCCCCTTTTTTATACAGTGGTACGATCAACTCCTCCATTCCCCTTCTCTATCTCCTTGTCATTCAGCTCATCTCCTTCTACCTCCCTCGTTTTTCTAATCCTATCACCTCTCTTCCGTATGTCTGATCCCTTAAATAAATCTTTGAAAAATGCCCTGCATTCGTCTCTCCCTATCTGCTCACTTATCCCCACCCTACGTTTCCTGAACCTATTAATTATCTTCGACACGCCCCCTTCTGGCCTAACACTTCCTAACTCCTCTTTCAGCTCTTTTTCCTTTTCCTGCTCTTTCTTCTTACACATTAACCTAAACTCCTTCCTCATTTCTCCATACTCCTCCCTTTTCGCAGTTCTTTCCTTCCACTTCCTGTACTTGCTTATCACCTTTCTCTTCATTATTTTATATTCCCTATCCCACCACGGCTCACCACTCCTTTCTTCTTCTTTCTAAACACCTTCTTTTGCCCAAACACTCTCACTTTCTCTTTCAGATCCACCTATATCTCTTCCACCAACTCCCCTTCAAAGCTTACGTTTCTCAACTGCTCCTGATACTTCTCTATCGCCTGTCTCATCCATGACACTCTCTCCCCTAACGACCCTTCTACCCCTCCCTGCCTTCCACCACCCTCGCCCTTTATCCGCAAACCTAATGGCTAATGGTCTGATTGCACCCTCCCATCCACTGCAAATTCCTCTACGTGTATTCTCCCTCTTTTTCCTCTGTTATCATACCATTCACCACCGCGGATCCTCTGTCCTTCACCCAGTCTTTTAGAATCTCCGCCTCTTTATCTATTAACTTATCCTTCGATTTCCTTTCGAAGCTCTCCCCTTTCTGGTGCAGCCCCCCCAATCCTTGCATTAAATCACCCCCCCCCCCACCCCAGTACCAACATACCTTTATCTCTCTCTCTCCTAGTAAGTCTTCAAACTTTTCTTTGACCCTTTCCACCCATCCTTATTGTACACAATCACAAACTTAATTTGTTATCCCTCCTATCTTTACTGCCTTTATTTGCACGTTCTGCCCCTCTCTCTCTCCATGAACTTCTTCCCCTAATCATTCTTTAACCCCTATTTTAAGTTCCCCACACGCCTTTCTTTTCTCTTTATTCTGACTGCTTCCTGTAGCCTCCACCTGCACCCCTTGGTAACTTTTGCTCTACTCTATCCTATTTCTTTCTCTCTACCCACGTCTCTATTAATCCCACCCCATCAAATTCCTAAATATACCTCCGGAAATCCTCATAATATTTAAAATCATTTTTACTTTTTTGTATCCTAAACTACGTTTAAAATTAAAAATTGTATTTATAATAGATTTTAGCAATTTAATTATTTTTACTGAAAGTGAAACTTTTCTGAAAGAAATTTTTTAAATTTAGCTGAAAAGTTTCAATAAAAGTCAAAAAAGTTAGTCATCTTTTTTATTTCAAACATCTCAAGTAATAAAAAATGCAAAACTTATTACCTGAAAAAGAAAATTAAAGAAGCATAGATAGCAAAACGCCTAATATATTGATTTAAAAATATTAGTTTCCAATTATTATATTTTTACATAAACAAATTTTGGTGAAAAGCGCTATCATTTTGTATTATTTTTTGAAACTATTTTTAATATTGTTTCAAATCTAATAAATTTTATGACCCATAGCAATCTAAGACAAAACAATAAAACAGCATAACAAAAAAGTGTTTAAGATTGTAAGTCCTCTTTTAAAAATGCGAGTAAAACCTCAAATTGTCAGAAAAATGTTATCTTTCTTGAAATCCAATGATTTTCTATTAAGAACACCGATTTTCAGTAAAATGTAAAAAATTGTATAGAAGTTCCGAATTTAATGATAGAATAATAATATGAAAAATAATATTAACTTTAAAAATCGTTAGGCTCTTTTTATTAAAAAACCCAATTTTTGACGTTAAAAACTAAAATCATAAAAAATTGTTCTAAATCTTGGATTTTTTTAAATCTAAAGATTTTTTAATAAAAGTACCATCAAATTCGCTAACAACTCCAAAATTGTTTAAAAATTCAGTACTTAATGACACTAAATAATAATCTAAAAAACAATGACAAATCTGCCGAATCTTTAAGTGTTTCTTTTTTAATACAAATAACAAATTTCGATTAAAGACACTAAAATAACAACAAAATCATTCTAAATTGTGAATATTCCTTGAAATTAAATTATTTTTTATTAAAAGTGCCAATTTCCATCAAGTTCGGTAACCAAAAAAAACACTAAAATTACCAAAAAAATTTGTAGATTGTGAATAACAATATATAGTACACCTTTGAAAAAAACAATAATTGTGCAAAAATTCTGATTTTAATGACTGAATAATAATCTCAAAAATCTTCAAGTTTTTTTTTAATTACAAAGACCAACTTTCGAAAAAAACACTAACAGGAGAAAAAATTGTTTTGAATTTTAGATCTTCTTTTATACCTGATATTTTTTGTTTAACATAACTGATATCTGGTAAAAATATTAATATAACGTCAAATTGTTCTAATATTATTGTAAATCTTCGCTAAATGAATATTCTTTGAAATCTAATGATTTTTACTCAAAAAAGCGAGTAAAAAAATAAAAAACAATATCTTGTTCGAACTTGAATGATTTTTGTTTTAAAATGCCAGAGTTTGGTGTAAAACGGTAAAGTAACCTAAAATTGTTTAAAATGTTATAAACTTTTTAATCGAATGATTTTTGTTTTAAATGGTTAATTTCCGATTAAAAAAAAATGCTAACAAAATCGAAAAACGTACATTGTTAACATTTTTTATTATTTTATATCTAATAGTTTTTTTTATTAAAAATACCTATTTCCAATATAAAACGCTACCATAACTTGAAACATTCTGATTTTATACTAAAATCATTTTTTTCATACTTTTTTAAAAAATATTTTCTTGCTCAAATCGTTGACTTTTTTATGTGGATCTTAGCTTCTGCGAGTTAATAATAATTTCTTCATTACGGTCGCAAATTTCTTATAAGTCCTATAAAAAATAAACTGCAGCTTTAAAAAAATTAATGAAAGTAGGCGCCATGCGTCGCCCAAAAAAGGGTGTTGTAGGACAAGTGAGCGTAACCTCAAAAAAATGTTTCGCATTTTTTTCAAATGCAACTAATGTTTACACGAAGTGTGATATCGAGTTGAAAATTTGGGAAATTAAATGAGGAGCACTAAGAAACGATTTTTGGTCCTAAAGTTAATAATTATAAATCAAGCAAAAAAATTTGGTTACAATAAATAA
>JAAAKG020008000.1:0-46385 GCA_010014905.2 Druon quercuslanigerum
AAAAAAAATTTTAAAAATACTCGCCTCTTGATATTTTATATTTTTCTTCTAATTTCGGAAATGTTTTCAAATAGTTTAAAAATTAATTAAAGCTTCTAATTTTTTTCAAAATCTTCAAAAATATAAACTTTTTGAAATATTATTTTAATTTTGTAATTATTTTTAAAATTATTTCGAATTATATAAGCAGTTTTTAAATGATTCAAGTTCTTCCTAAACATTTTTTTAAATCTTGAGAAACTAAAAAGATTGTTTTAAAATCTTCCAGATTATTTTTCGGAAATTTTGCAAATCATTAAAAACTTGCCTCTGAAATTTGCCTAAATTTCTCTTAAACCGTGTTTTAAATTTATTATTATTATTCTACATTCTGTTTTGAAATTTTGGAAAATCCTTTTCAATCTTTTTTAATTTTCTCTTAAAATTCATTTTTCAAAATACAAAATCATTTGGATTTTCCCGAGGAATCTTAATAAAATTAGTTTATTCTTTTTGAGCCTTTTCATAACTCTCAAAAACCTTTTTTTTTACAAATTCTTCAAAAATCCACATTAATTTTTTTAAAGTTTTTGAAATCTCCTGAAGATTTAAATGATTTTTGAATTTTTATTTTAAACTTCTAAATATCATTTAAAATAATTCGAATTTATGGAAAACCATTTTTAATCTTATTTGGTTTCTCCTTAAAATTCATTTTTAAAAATAAAAATCATTTGGATTTTCCCGAGGAATCTTAATAAAATTAGTTTATTCTTTTTGAGCCTTTTCATAACTCTTAAAAACCTTTTTTTTTACAAATTCTTCAAAAATCCACATTAATTTTTTTAAAGTTTTTGAAATTTCCTGATGATTTAAATGATTTTTGAATTTTTATTTTAAACTTCTAAATATCTTTTAAAATGATCCGAGTTTATGGACAATCATTTTTAATCTTCTTTGGTTTCCTCTTAAAATTCATTTTTAAAAATAAAAATCATTTGGATTTTCACCAGGTAATCTTAATAAAACTAGTTTATTCTGCTTGAGCCTTTTCAAAATTCTTAAAAAGCTTTTTTTTTACAAATTCTTCAAAAATCCACATTAATTTTGTTTTAAAGTTTTCGAAATTTCCTGATGATTTAAATTATTTTTGAAATTTTTTCTAAAGTTCGTAACATCTTTTAAAATTATTTTAACTTTCCTTAACATTTTTTTTAATCGTGCCAAATTAAAAACATTTTTTAAAAATCATTTATATTCTTTGTCGACTTATTTAGAAATCTTCCAAATTTTTCTTCCAAGTTTTAATTCTTCACTGAAAGCCGTATACTGTAAAAAATATAGGTATCGTGGAAAAGGGATCTTATTAGTTATTAGCATAAAAATTATTTAGATCCCTTTATTTTTTTTGTCTGTTTTTATTAGCCAAAAATATATCCCTTTTCCTCTGGAAGGATTTTTTAAATAATTTTTTAGCCAGTCAGGCTAAACTTGCAGTTTTTGCGATATACAACAAGAATTTATTAACTTTAATTAAAAACATATGTAATTTTTAAATATGCGTATTCACTCTATTTTTCTTGAAATCGAGAATTTAGTAGTTATGCCCCCTTTTTGACAAATGGCTTCAATTTATGGTGCAGAAATTTATTTATTTTTATTTTATTTATTTATTTATATTTAAAGAAAATATTGGAAAATATATTTTGTATTTTGAGATTGGTAAATAATCAATTTTTTCAAGAATAATTTTATGCAAAAGTGCATGAAAAAGATTCTATCATTAAAAAACAGATTTCCAAACTATCTCACTTTCCGGCTCATTAGAGACATAAATATCAATAGAAAAGAAAAAAAGAGGGAGAAAAAGGGAAAAAGTCAACCAAAACTCTTTCTCCGTCCTTTTTATAAAATATAAAAAATTGAAATTAAATAAAGAACAATAATTTAATGTTAGAAATTTTTAGAAATGTATTATGTTTGGATTATTAATTTTTAATATTGTTGATAATATAATAATCTAAATACATTGATTCTGAATCAAACAAAAAAAAGGAAAATATATATTTTTTAAATATTGGCATTTGGGTCTTATGAATATAATAATCGCTGGGGGATATTTAAATACAAAATGTACATTTAAAAAAAAGTTAAAGTGCTAAAACTTTCGGTTAAAAAAACATCTTTTAATTAAATATCTGGCACTAAGAGGGGCCGCCAGCCGTGGCCGAAACGTTTGCCAATTCAACCTTTTTTTTTAAATTCGCTTTTTGTCATGAAATACATTCACAAGACTCTAATGCCAATAAAAAAATTTCACAACAAAAGGCCTAATGATTATTAAAGTTAGGGCATTTTGAAAATGAAATTTCGGCGATATCCGTTCTTTAATATTGTTCATGTTTTTTTATTTAACTACTTGTCCGTCCCCATATCCGGTGGATCGGTGGGAATGAAGTCGTACTAGAAGACAGCCATAATCGTTTCTCGCTGGTGGAGCTTTCTGCTAGAAAAAAACACCCCTCATTTCCTAGCTGTTTCATCTCCGAAGAGGAAAAATAAAACACCGAGGGTGTTCGAGCATCCATGGAGCGGGGCGAGGCGAGGCGAGGCGAGGCGAGGGTGGCATCGAAGGGGAATCCTGGCACGACCCTTGGGCCCACGAGAACAGCAACATCGACCATGCCTGAACATCGCTTACACTCTTACAGATTTCCACTACTACCACATTTTTATTTTGTAATCTTGGGTCGCCGATCGTCTCTATAAGACTCACCAGGTCGCCGTCGCGCCACCAGAAATCGGCCTTACGATCTTGGAAGCAGACTCGAGGAACCGGTCGAATGAAACATTATTAATGTCCTCCAGAGTCTAGATCAACATCCAACTTCGAACTCGCCTTCGAAAATCCACATTGCAGTCCTCGGACTCACTTTCGAGATAAAATAGTGTAAATAGTGTCACAATTTTCAAAAATAGTTTTTTCGCTTCAATCCGAACTGAATTAATCAATCGAATCCAGTAAGATAATTCAACTATCTTCGGTTGAAAGTTAATTCTTTTTGGTTGCAGAGTCTACGATTAATTTTTTTTTAAAATTCATTTATTTTATTTAAAAACTTTACTATTGGCTTCAACGTTGAATTCTTTTGTCGAAATTTCAACAATTTTGTTAAGAAGTCGTCTTGGTTGAGTATTTCAACTGTTCGGTTAAGAATAAGTCTTTTTGGCTTGGAAATTCAAGGATTTGATTACATTTATTTTTATTTCTTGTCTCGCCTTTCTGGTTTGAAAATTCCTCTCTTTATGTAGGAATATTTTATGCTTTGCTTAAAAATGCAACTGTCTGGTTTAAAATGAATATTTTTCAGTTGGAAATTCAAATTTCTTGTAGAAAAAATCGTATATTCATAATTTTATTTGAAAATTATTTTTTATTTTAAAAATTAATTTTTTATCTACAGAATTAACTATTTTCTTTAAAATTCAACTAAGTGGTTATAAATTAACATTTTTCTTGGAAATTCATATTCTCGGGTTCAATATTTAACTACTCTGTAGAAAAAAAGTATTTCTGGCTGGAAAATTCAACAAACTGGTTGAAAACGAATCTGTTTTAGTTGAGGATTAAATATTTTTCTTGAAAATTCGTCCTCCTTAGTTAAATCCACATTTTTGGTTTAAAATTCATCTTTTTAGGTTGAAAATTCAGCCCCTTAGTTGAAAATTGAACTTTCTCAAAAGTTCATTTTTTTTAAGATTCATCATTTTAGTTGAAACTTAGTTATTTTTCTGTTCTTAAAAGTTAATTCTTTAACTACAAATCTAATAGTTTTTCTCAAAATTCAATTGATTAATTGTAAATTAACTTTTTTGTTGAAAACTTTTTTTCCAGAGTTAAAAAGTCAACTTTTGGTAAGGCATGTAACTATTTGGTTAAAAATTTAGGTCTTTTGTTGAAAATTCCTCTTTTTTGGTAGATCATTTTTATATATCAAACACAACTGTTTAAATAAAAAATAAGCTGCATTAGTCGAGCATTCAAGTACTTTTCTAGTTAAATCTAATTGTTTTTATTTTTAATAAAAATATTCTTATATTGAAATATTCACTATTATATTTTTTTTGGCTCATCTTTCTAGTTTGAAAATTCCTCTCTTTATCTAGAAATATCTTATGGTTTGGTTAAAAATGCAACTGTCTGGTTTAAGATGAATATTTTTCAGTTGTAAATTCAAATTCCTAGTAGAAAAAATCGTATATTCATAATTTTAGTTGAAAATTATTTTTTAGTTTAAAAATTAATTTTTTATTTACAAATTGAACTATTTTCATTAAAATTCAACTAAGTTATTATAAATTAACATTTTTCTTGGAAATTCATATTCTCGGGTTCAATATTTAACTACTCCGTAGAAAAAAAGTATTTCCGGCTGGAAAATTCAACAATCTGGTTGAAAACGAATCTGTTATTTGAGGATTAAAGAATTTGGTTGAAAATTCATCCTCCTTAGTTAAATCCACATTTTTGGTTTAAAATTCATCTTTCTAGGTTCAAAATTCAGCCCCATAGTTGAAAGTTGAACTTTTTCAAAAGTTCATTTTTTTAAGGATTCAACATTTTAGTTCAAATTAGTTGTTTTTCTGTTCTTCAAAGTTAATTTTTTTACAAATCAAACAGTTTTTCTCAAAATTCAATTAATTAATTGTAAATTAACTTTTTGCTGAAAATTTTTTTTCCAGAGTTAAAAAGTCAACTTTTGGTAGGGCACTTAACTATTTGGTTAAAAATTTTGGTACTTTGTTAAAAATTCTTCTTCTTTGGCAGGACATCATTTTTTATATCAAAAACACAACTGTTTGGATGAAAAATAAACTGTATTAGTCGAGCATCCAAGTGTTTTCCTGGTTAAATCTAATTTTTTTTATTTTTAATAAAAATATTTTTATATTGAAATATTAACAATTATATTTTTCGTGGAAAATTCATCTTCCAAGCTGAAAATTAAACTTTTTGATCATAAAAGACCTTTTTTTGTTGAAAATTCATATTCCCGAGTTTATTATTCAGCTATTTTGTAAAAAAAAACGTCTTTCTGGATTGAAAATTCAACAATCTTATAGAAAATTCAACTATCTGGTGCACAACTAAACTAATTTACAGAAATTTCGTTTTTGTGATGAAAATTAATTGTCTTGAAAGAAAATTTAACTACTCTATTTTTAGTTAAAAAGTGACCTTTTTTACTTTAAAAATTCAATTATTTAGTTGAAAATTTTAAGAAACGAAAAAATATAAACTAAACATTACTGAAATAAATTTTCAACCAAGGTCACATCCATTACTCAAACTATTCAAGTATATAATTTGTTGAAAATTTGTCTTTTTAGTAGAAAATAATCTTCCTAATTGAAAATTCATCTTTTTTTTTGAAATTTAAGTATTTGGTTTAAAATTCATCTAATTAAAAAAAACTCATATTTTGACTTGAAAATTCAACATTCTGGAAGAAAATTTGTTGTTATGGACTTGAAAATCTTTCTTGGTTGCAAATCTGTCTTTTTGAATTAAAAATTCATCTATATACTTGGTTTAAAATTTATGTATTATGTTTACAATTTTTTTTTTTTGTTGAAAATGAATGATCTTGGTTGAAAATGTAACTATTTCGTTAAAAAAAACTATTATGTTGGAAATTCGTCCTTTTTGGTACAATTCCACTGTTTTGGATTATAAATGAGAATATTTTTTTTTGCTAAAACTTCGACTTTCACATTTTTTGTTGAGAATTCTTCTTATTTTACTGAAAATTTAACTGTATGGATAAGAACCCCCCCCCCCCCCTCAAAATCGCGTAGCTTTATTTTTTGATAACCCTGAATAAATTATGGAAAAAAATTAGGTTGACAAAAATTACATAAGATAGCGATGGGGGAGGGGCAATCTTATGGAATCTAACTAATTGTTGAGACAATTTATCGATACGTTGTGAGTCGTTGAGATGGCGAATATTTTATTTTAGTCAAGTAGCGAAGAAGTTTCAAAATATTTTTTAAGGTAAATTAAAGAAATAGTTCAATTAGCTGGAAATTGTGATACAATAGTGTCTTTAATGTATTTTTTTCTCTTTTCTTAAATAGTAATAAAATAGTGTCATCGCTAAAAAAATATTAAATAATTTTAATTGTGTGTTGAGTCCGCGGCCTATCATTGAATTACAAAACCAAGAAATCAATTTTTGTTTGATTGATTTTTATTTTTTACCACCGCCATGCCAGCTTCAAATCAAATCCTTCCACTCTGTATCTTTTATTGATTCTGGGAAAGTTGCTTAATTCGATGATCCCTTTTACTTCACTGAGAAAGCCATTTTTCTAACTTCAGTTGAAGTTCTTCACTTTGCAACAAATCCCAGTGTGCGGACCAATATAGCGGCGGAAAACTTTAGGAGAGAAATAAAGAAAAAACTTTTTCTTTAATTAACTACGCGGAAAGTCGATACATCAAGTTCGAAAAGTTGCGAGCGATAGAGGTTTAAATTTGAAAGAGTCCTAAAAACCACAAGAGAAGTTAAAAGGTTTATTGTTATGAAGTTTGAAAGACTTCGGGAAAGAAATAATTCTAGATATCGTTTTCAATTATTCCTCTGTTCCCAGATTGTGCCACTTTTAATTTTAAATTCATATCTGAACTCATTATTATTGTCTTCTAAGTCTGATTTATTTAAGTCTCGTAGCAGTGCGGTTAACTCTGTACTATGCTTTTTAATTTAAAATTACTGTGAAACCGAGATCTGTACAGTCTACATGGGTCACCCCCTTCACATTTTTCTTTTATCAAGGTGGGATTCGAATCACTGTACGAATTTAATTATAAGCAGTGGTAACATGCGGTCAGTAGAGAGAAAAACTGCAAAAAACTACCTCCCGAAATCAGTCGGTTTTTCGACAGTCGATTTTCACGAGTTATTAACTATTCCAAAGGATATGGAGGAAAAAAATCAAAAAATTTCTCAAGATTATAGGATTTTACAAGACCTTCTATTATTTCAAAGGATTTACGAGATTAAATTTTCCAAGACTTTAAATTATTTCAAATAATCTCAGAAGATTTAAGGGATTTAACATGACCTCGAATGTTTTCAAAGGACTTACACAATTTTGCACAATTCTAACCGATGCTAAAGGATTTTAAAGATTTAAAAAAATGTTAAGGGTCTTCAAAGAAGTTTGTGGAATTTTCACCGATTAGAAGCTCAATTTTAAGGGATTTCCGCATGATTTTGAAAAATAAATGAAATGCAGTAGAATCTCAAGGAACTGCTAAGAATATTAAACAATTCAAGAAATTTTAAGCTATATTATTTAAGTGATTCCAAATGCTTTATAATTATTTTAATTAATTTTTTACGATTATGCAATTATATACTTTAAAACATTCTGACGAATTTCATCAGATTAAAAAATGTTCAAGGAATGATTGAACTATGTTGTTGAAAAATGAACAGTTGGGTGGAAAATTGATCTATTTTATTAAAGATTAAATTATTGGTGTAATAGTTTAACTACATTATTTAACGATCTTTTTATTATTTGAATTTTAATCCTTTTAATGAAATTTTAATTATTTAGTTGAATTTAAAAAAAATTAAAAATGCATTTTTTAACTTCAAATTTATCTAAACGATGCTGAAGAAGTTCTAAAGATTTAAGAAAATATTAAGGGTCTTCAAAGAAGTTTGTCAAATTTTACCAATTTTAAGCTCAATTTTAAAGGATTTTCGCATGATTTTAAAAAATAAATGAAGTACAGGAATTGCTAAGAATATCAAACAATTTAAGAAATTTTAAGGTATTATATTATTCAAGGGATTCGAAAAGCTTTCTAATTCTTTTAATTAATTTTTACGATTATTCAATTATATATTTTAAAACATTCTACAGAAATTCATTAGAGTAAAAAAATTTCAAGGAATGATTGAATTATATTGTTGAAAAATGAACAATTGGGTGGAAAATTTATCTATTTTATTCAAAATTAAATTATTGGTGTAATAGTCTAACTATACATTATTTAAAGATCATTTTATTATTTGAATTTTCATCCTTTTATTGTAATTTTAATTTGTTAGTTGAAATTTTTTTAAATTGAAAATGCATTTTTCAACTTCAAATTTATCTATTTCATTTTAGGTTGACATTAACCTTTTGATTGAAAATTTTAAATTAGATTGCAATTTTTGTTCTCTCTTGACTGAAAAATTTTTCCTGGTTGAAAATTCAAATCTTGTGTTGAAATTCGTCTATTTGTATTTAAAACTGGTCTCTTTTAGTAGAAATTTGACCTTTTTTGGTGAAAAATGCAACGGTTTGGTTAAAAATTCATTTTGTTTTTGTTGAGGACTCAAAATTTTAGTTTAAAATTTAACTGTTCTGTTAAATATTTTTTTTTTAGACTTCGTATATTTGGATTGACAATTCATCTGTCTTCTAAAAAATTCGTCTTTTCATGGCGCAAATTCAACTGTCTTGTTGAAAGTGCAACTGTTGTTTTAGATTTAACTGGAATTTTTCTTGTTAAAGAATCTTACAATTTTCTTGAAGATTCATCTTCGTAGGCCGAATTTTCAACTATGTGGTTAAAAATTGAACTATCTTGTTAAAAATTCAAATATTTTATTAAAAAGTCATTTTTTTCTAAATCCAACACCACTTTATTGGAAATTCATCTTTTCGAATAAAAAATACAAATATGGAATTGAATTGAATTGAATTGAAAATTCCACAATTTTGTTGACCATCCAACTATTTGGTTAAAAATTCTTCTCTTTTCCGTTCAGTCTCAAATTAGTGTGTTTGTTTGTTTGTTAAAGATTTAACTATTTGACTGGAAATATAATCTTTCTTGATTAAAAATGCATATTTTAGTGTTTAAAATTTGTCTTGAATTTGTGTTTAATTTGTCTTGAAAACTCAACTCTAGTTGAAAATTCATCTGTTTAATAGAAAAGTAGCCATTTTTGGTTGAAAATTGAACTATTTTGTTGAAAGTTTAATATATTTTGACTCGAAATCTTAAGCGTTTCATATTGAATTCAATGTGGTAATTTAATTCAAAACAATTTATCTCCCTATATGTTTGTAAAAATCACCCTATTTTTATTTTTTCAATAGCATTTTGGACTTTGAAGTCTTTTAAAAGATTATGTTTATATCTTGTACTCGGTTCTACTTTTGTGTAAATTAATTTAGAATTTCCATATTATTTATTCAAATAACAAAAATACTTTTTTCGTCAGTCATTCTTCTTCCATGCTCTCAACATGCCCAAACCATCTCAACAAATTTACTTCACTCTTGTCAAACATTGTTTCCTCTACACCACGGCCTTCGAGAATCCTCTAAATACTGACTTTGTCCATTAGCGTTTTACCGCATACATTGCGTAGGCATTGCAACTCAACCAAGTTAAATTTACTCTCAACCTTTTCCTCGCAGGTCCAGGTCTCGCAACCGTACAGTACAGACCACAGTGGGAGCAAGTACAGAATTTGATTCTTCGAATCGTGTTCAATCATTCCTCTGTTCCCAGATTGTACTGATTTCAGTTTGAAATTCACATCTGAATGTCTCCAACTTCTCAGTTGCGAGAAGTAAATAATTTTCTGAACAGCCGATTCATTAATATAAACTGATTAAAACTAGATCGTTCCAGCAATAAAGTACAAGCGTTTCGATATCATTCCTCTTCTTGAGACGATTAATTTTGTTTTATCTGATAAAATATCTCTCCTGTAAGGCTCTCTGAAGATAAATGGTTGAAAGTTGAAATGACAACCCCGGATTTTTTGGTGTCTGGAGACCATTTATAGGACCTCGAATCAGTATGCTAACGAACGTCCCAGATCGTGTCTATGCTTCGCCGTACCGGTCGATCTCGCAGTCTGTCGGAAAAGAAAAAGGGCTAAAAAAAAGAAAGTACCATTGGCGAACAAGACGAGAGCGAGGTGCACGCTGGGCACGAAAGTTGCGAGAATCGCGAGAAGGATAATTAGCGATCGAACCCGGAGAGAGGACTCGCGGTCTACCAGGGCAGACCAGGCCTGGCCACCTCGTTATTCGTTACGCGGCGCCCAGCGTGACGTCACTACAGTGTACACGAATTGTGTATTCACCTACACACGTCAGTGAACTCCCACACGCGTCAATGGTGCCACCTACACTTTACAGTTTACTTTACCCGTCTAGTCTAGTCTAGTCACTATACTACTCGAAAGGAACTTGCGAGGGGATGCACGACACATTGACGGGTTGGTGGTGAAAGACCAGGGCGGTCGTATCATTTTTCAGCATAACAATATTTAATTCTTTTGGAGGAAAATTTAAAATAGGCGAGGGGTTGATCACTCTAGAAATCTGGTGTTCACGCCTTCGTAAAATCTTTCAAATCTTTCTAAATGGTATCTCTAAAATCGTTGAAATCTTTGTAAAATCCTTGAGAAATCTTTTGAAGTCTTTTAAAATCCTGCAAAATTGGTGAAACCTTTCCTAAATATATCTTGTAATATATTTGTTGAAATCTTTTTGCAATCTTTGAATCCTTTTCGACATATATCTTTGAAATCGTTCCAATCTTTCCAAAATCATTGAGAAATATTTTGAAATCAATTGACATATTTTCAAATTTTTGAAGTGATTCTGAAATGTATCTCTGTGACCATTTAAATCATTGAAATATCTTTGGAAGTCCTTTGAAAGCTTTGTAAAATCTTTTAAACTCTGTGAAATTTTCTAAATCTTTCTGAAATATACCTTTAAAATTGCTAAACTCTTTCAAATCTTTTGAAATCTTACAAATAAATCCGAAATAAATTTTTAAAATCTTGAAACCTTTGCAAAATTGTAAAATTCTTGAGAAGTCTTTTGAAACCTTTGTGAAGTCTTTGAAGTTTTAGTTAAATATTTGAAATCTTTTAAAGTTTTGGAAACTTTGAAATCTTTCAAAATCTTTGCAAAATCTTTAAAACCTTTAA
This sequence comes from Druon quercuslanigerum, assembly GCA_010014905.2. NCBI lineage: Eukaryota > Metazoa > Arthropoda > Insecta > Hymenoptera > Cynipidae > Druon > Druon quercuslanigerum. Next base: position 11,013 of record JAAAKG020008000.1, read on the forward strand.
AAAATATGTATCTGAAATCGTTGAAATCTTACCGAAAACATTGAAAAATATTTTTAAATCTTTGTGAAGTCATTTAGCAATCTTTTGCAATTTTAGTGAAATCTTTGAAATCTTTCTAAATGGTATCTCTAAAATTGTTGAAATCTTTGTAAAATCCTTGAGGAATCTTTTGAACTCAATCTTTGAAATCATTGCAAGGTTTCCAAAATCATTAAAAAATATTTTGAAATTTTTTGACATATTTTCAAATTTTTGAAACGATTCTGAAATGTATCTCTGTAATCATTTAAATCTTTGTAAAATCTTTGAAAATCTTCTGAAGTCATTTGAAAGCTTTGTAAAATCTTTTAAATTATCTGTGAAATCTTTTAACTCTTTCTGAAATATATCTTTGAAATTGCTAAACTCTTTCATATCTTTTGAAATCATACAAATTTTTAAAATCTTTAAAACTTTGCAAAATTGTACAATTCTTGAGAAGTCTTTTGAAATCTTTGTGAAATCTTTGAAATTTTAGTGAAATATTTGAAATCTTTTAAAGTTTTTGAAAACTTTGAAATCTTTCAAAATTTTTGCTAAATCTTTGAAACCTTTGAAAAATATATCTCTGAAATCGTTGAAATTTTACCGAAAACATTGAGAAATATTTTTAAATCTTTTGAAGTTTTCGAAAATTTTTAAATCTTTTGAAATCGTTAAAATCTAACCGAAATTATTGAGAAATATTTTGTAATCTTATGATATATTTTGATATATTTAAAAAAATTTTTTATCTTTCTGAAATATATCGTTGAAATCTGTTAAAAATCTTTCAAATCTTTTTAAATATTTAAAACCTTCCTGTAATATATCTTAAAAATCGTGAAAAACTTTGTGAAATCATTTAGCAATCAAAAATATATCTTTGGAATCGTTGAAATCTTTGTAATATCGTTTTGAAATCTTTTTAAACTAAAATATTTTGAAATCACTTGAAATCCTTGTAAAATCTTTTGAAGTCTTGTGAGAGCTTTGTGATATCTTTTTAAATCTTTGTGTAATATTTTCATCTTTCTAAAAATATCTTTAAAATCTGTGTAAAATTTTTCAAATACTTCCAAGTCTTTACAACCTTTCCAAAATAATATATCTTTAAAATCATGAAAATCTTTGTGAAATTATTTAGAAATATTTTGAAAACTTTGTGAAATCTTTGAAATCATTGGAATTTTTGTGAAACCCTTGAAATATTTGTGAAATCCTTGAAATATTTTGAAATTTTACTGAAATCTTTGAAATATTTGCGAAATATATCTTTGGAATCGTTGAAATCTTTGTAACATCTTTTTGAAAATCTTTGAAAACTAAACATTCTTGATATCACTAGAAATCTTAGTGGAATCTTTAAAAATATTCTGAAATATATTCTCAAAAACTTTGAAATCTGAAATTTTTATAAAGTCTGCGCGAAGCCTTAGCGAAATATTTTTAAACTTTTAAATATTCTGAAACCTTAAAAATCTGTTTAAATCTTCAATATCTTTCTGAAATCCTTTTAATCTGTTGAATCGTTGTAAATTCTTTGAAATCGTTTAAAATCATTGTAAAATCTTGTAAATCCTTTTTGAATCTCTTAAGTCTTTGTAAAATCTTTTGAAATTTCCAAAATCATTCTGATGAGATCTTTAAAATCATTTAGATCATTGTAAAATCTTTCAAATTGTTTTTAAACAAATTTTATCTTTTTGGATTTTTTTCAGAAATGAAAATAATAAAATGTAATGATGGTAATAAATAAAAGCCTTATTGGTCATTCAACTTTAAATTTAGATTTCTAAAATTTCATGTTTTGCAATTTTAACATTAAGCGATTAAAATAGAGAGTCTGAGTCATTAAATAAATAAATATAAGAAACCTTGAGAATTGAATAAATTGAAATTTGAAACTTTTCAATTTAACAATTTGTAATTGAGAAACATTTGATTTCAAAGTCAAATCATACAGATCGTCTTTGCATTTGTATGATATTTTCATTTCTTATGCTATTTTTCACTAATTGTACAGTCATAAATATCAATATTTTATAGACAGAAAAATTAAACAATTATTGTTTCATTATTAAATTTTTGATTCCCTCAGACAAATATGTGTATTACCAACTTTGGGGGCCGACAGCAGTAAAAAAAGCATATACTGAGAAATAGTAGCATAATTTAGCGAACAGTAGTACATTAAATTCTTAAATTCAGCTCGTAAAAAGTTCAATTACAGAAAACATTTGTTTTAATAAGAAATAGATTTGATGGTGATCTTGCCGTTGCTACATTTTTAGTACCACCATAAAGGAACAACATAAACACGACATTTAATAGAGAATATTGAGTAGAGACACAAAATTCTTGTATCTGGATCTTTTAATCAGAAGAAACTTACATAAATGATAAAATTTGTAAACAGAGTTAGTGTTCAGTTGTGATAAAAGATATGGGTGTCGAGGGAGGAAAAATGAGCCTCTCAAATTCACAGAATTTTCAGTCAAAAATATTCGTTAGTTTAACAATTATAATAGTCAATATTTCATGTATCTCTTACAAAAAAATGCCACCTGAATAAAAGCATATAAACTTACTCGTCTATAAGTATGCTTTTAAATAAATAGACAAAATTTCAAGGGGCAAACGTCTAATGTCTATATATCCTCCTAAACTATTTTATATCGTTGGAAAATAAATTAGAATTATATAGCGAATCAAGAAACGTGATTCAATTAAATCCAACGTGTAAAAGTTCCAATAAAGAGAATGTAATTAAAACTGCATATATAGTTTATTTATGGTGTCTGCAGGTCAGGGAAAGTTAGAACATTTCTGTAAGACGCACTTTAAGTAACTGGTGGCTTAATCAAGATACTATATACAGATCTACACCTATTTTTAGAATTTTTTTGACTTATTTTGAAATTTTTAAGGGTGTTTGAAAAGATTTCTAATAATTTTTGCAGACTTCAATAATTTTAAACAATTTCAAAGGATTTTTCTCAAGAGCTTTAAAAAGTTTCAAGGGATTTCAAAATATTTCAAAGGATTTTAAACATTTACAGATTTACAAATTTGCGACGAATTTCTAATCATTTTAACCATTTTATGGGATTTAAAAAAATCGTCATGAGGTTTTAAAAATTTTTGGAACATATGAAACGATATTAAAGGACATATAAGGCTTTACAATATTTAAAAAGATCTTACGGAATTTTATCAGATTTTACTACATTAACAAAGAATTTATTCACAAGAATTGAGAGATTTCGTAGATTTTCACAGATTTTCAAATATTTGGCGCTATTTTCAAAATTTTTAAAGAATTTCAAAGACTTCAAGATATTTTAAGATTTTAATTGAACTTTTAATAGATTTAAATAATTTGAAGGGATTTTAACGGATATTAAAGACTTAAGGGTATTTTAAAAGATTCCAAGGAATTTTAACGTGTTTTAAAAAATTGTAAGGGATTTCTAAATATTACAAAGGATTTGTCATTTGAAATATTTTAGAGTATTTAAAAATAGTCAGGATATTTCAAAAGCTTGAAAAACTTTCAAGGGATTTCAAAAGATTTCAAAGAATTTTAAATATTTCAGGGAATTTTAAAAGATTTCAAGCAATTCGCAAGAGATTTACAAATTTTGAAACATTATCATGGGGATTTAAAGAATTTGGGAAGGTATGTGATAATTTTATAGGACTATAAGGTTTTAGGATATAATTAAAAAGATTCCACGGGATTTTATAAGATTTTCGTAGATTTCAAAGAATTTATTTACAGAAATTTAGCCATTTCGTATAAGCTTTTTAAGATTTTCAAATATATTAAGCTATTTCCGAGAGTTAAAATAATTTTAAAGATTTTAGGGTCTTTTAAAAGATTCCAAGAAATTTTAAATAGATTCTAAGGGATTTCAATAAATTTAAAATTACCTGAAAATTTTTAGGATATTTCAAAAGCTTCAAATTTGTTTAACGAGCTTTAAATACTTGCAAGGTATTTCAAAAGGTTGTAAAAGTTTTGAAATATTTTAGGGTATTTTAAAAAATTCCAAGGAATTTTTAATTGACTTCAATAATTTGAAAGGATTTTAAAGGTTTTAAAATATTTCAAAGTATTTCCTAAGATTCCCAGGTATTTTTAATAGATTTTAGTAATTTTCTGGGGTTTAAAAGAACAACAAGTAGTTTTGATATTCTGTGATTTTGAGTATATGAATCGAATTCTTCGGAATTATTTTTAATTCAAAACAATCAATAATTAATTAATAGACTCATTAATGGCAGCCCTGAAAATATTTATTAAAAATTTATAAATTGATATTTATAATAATCTCTGGGGGATTATATTGAGCCTCAATAATAAATTTTGTAGAAATTGTTGATGTAAGTTGTTGGCTTTAGGGTCAGGTAAATTGAAACTAATTACTGACCCTAAAGCCAACAACTTGCATAAAAAATTTCTACAAAATCAATATTTATATTTGTTTTATTATATTCATAAATGATTCAATATTATATTTTTTATAGAAATGAAAAATCAATCATGAAAAATTAGTCGGGGAAAAATCAGGGAAAAGTCAGGTAATTTCGAAAATGAAGTTTTTCCGTCACCTTCACACACAAGTGTAATTTTAATCAGCTCGAAAATTGTATTGATCGAAAGGAGATATAGCAAAAGTAATATTCTGTGACGCAAAGTCTTTTATTATTTCCTCGTCTCATACATTTTGAGAGCGCTGTCCATTTCTTGATTGCAGAAAAACCGCTGATGCCAGTTCAGCTTTTATCAGAACTAAAACACCTGCTTTTAAACCGGTGAAACATTAGAATCGTTCTTTCATCACAAAACAGTTCCATAAATTGAATTGTGATTTAGCTTTATTATTTAAAGATTAAAGTGAAAGAAATATGTCACATTCCTATCATACAATGAAGCATGTTATTCGATCGAAATAATAAGAGTTCAGCAATCCGATACATTCTCAAATAGAAATAATCAAAGAATTTATTTCTAAATGCATATTAAATATCTTTTATTATTCCTTAAAGATATTTATATTAGGGGGGCTGTGGGCCAGGGCAAACCTGTAAATAACAAAGAAAATTCAGGAAAGTTTATTGTTCAGGGAAAGTCAAGGAAAAAACAGAATTTTGAAAAAAAAGTTGCAATAGTCAGGGAATTTTTATGAGTAGGCACTCTAAATAACTGGTTTAAGCTAATACATTTGACATTTTTAATTTGAAATCTTATAAGATAAGAATAAGAAAAAATAAGAATTTTGCTTTGAATATGAATGGTCAGAGAAAATGAAAATTTGTTCAGATTAATGTTAGGGAATTTTGAAAAAGAAGTTTGAGCCACCCTGATATAATATTCTTGTTAGAAATTAATCTAATTAAAAATCGAATTAATTTAATTTAATTGATTTAATTTTCTTCGGTTGCTTCCTCTTGGCGATTAATTTTTTTTTATAAAAATTTTATTAGTTCTTTGTAAATTCAACAATTTTTTTAAAAGGGCATCCTTTTTGGTTAAAAATTCCCCTTTTAGCTTAAAAATTCAAATATTTTGGTAGACAATGTACTTCTTTTTGAAAATTCAACTATTTTGTTGAAAGTTCCTCTTTCTGGGCTGAAGATTCAACTATTTGTTGAAAAATTAAATTTTTGTTGAAAATTCATATGTTGGTGCTTAAAATTCAACTGAACTCTTTGTTAGTTCAAAATTCAACTATGTTTTAAAAATAATCTTTTTGTTTTAGAAATTCATTTGATTTTAGTAAAAATTTCATTTTTTTCTGGCAATAACGCAACTTTTTGTTCCAAATAAATCTCCCTTGATTGCAGATTCAACTATTTTGATTTTATAAATTAAATACTTTTTTGTTTGAAATATCTAATATTAAATTATTCGTTGAAAAATCATCTTTTCGTTGAAAATTAAAGTTAACTGGTTTAAGGTTGAACAAATTTGATAAAAATTCATTGTTTTATTGAAGATTCATAATTTTAGGAGAAAATTCATCTCTTTTATTGAAATTTTGTTGTAAATTTCATTTTTGGAACTGAAAATTTAATTAATATTTTTATTATTTTCTTTTATTAATTTGTTCAACTGAAAATGTGAGTTTTCCACTTTTTGTTGCAAATTGACATTTTTTATTTGAAAATTCGACTTTTCTGGTAAAACCCTGATCTTCTTGATTTTTCTTTTCTTTTTTTTCTTGATTGAAAAATCTGTATTTGTTGAAAGTCATTTAATTTATTTGTTGAAAATGAATTTGTTACAGAAAATTTTTGTTTCACATGTTTGGTTGATAAATAATTTTTTTTATTTGAAAATTGAAAGATTTATTTAAAAATTCATGTGTATTGTTGACAATTCTTTTTTTTTTTAGAAAGTTAATCATTTTGGTTGAAAATTCATATATTTTTTGTTTTAAAATTCATCTCTTTAGGTAGGAATTTCATATTTTTTGTTGAAATATCTATTATTACATTTTGCGGTGAGAGTTCATCCTTTTTAATTAAAAATTAAACTATTGGTTTCCAAATTAAACTATTTGTTTCGAAATTCAAATATTTGTTTAAAAATTACATTTTTGGAAAATCCAACTCTTTAGTAAAAAATGTCATAAATCTTTGAAGATTTTTGTTTTTTTGGTTAAAATGTTACGTTAGCTATTATATTTTTCATTGTAAATTTATCTTTCTCTTGGAAATTAAACTCTTAGGGTCGGAAATTCAACTGTCTTTTGAAAAATTTGTCTTTTTGGATAATTTGATTAAAAATTCATCTTTTATGGTAAAAAAGTAATATTATTTATTAAACTGATTAAATAATATTAAAATTTAAAAAAATTAATATAAAATTGTTTTATTCCACACATAAAAGATGACAGTTCATCCTTTTTGTTTCAAAATTCAAATATTAAATTAAAAAGGCCATTTTTGGAAAATCCAACTCTTTAGTTAAAAATTTAATTAATTGTTGAAGATTTGTTGTTTTTTTGATTAAAAGCTATTATATTTTTCATTGTAAATTTATCTTTCTCTTAAAAGTTTAACTCTTAGCGTCGAAAATTCAACTGTCTTTTGAAAAATTCGTCTGTTTGGATCATTTGATTAGAAATTCATCTTTTATGATTAAAAAGTAATCTTATTTATTGAACTAAATAAATAACATTTAAATTAAAAAAATTAATATAAAATTGCTTATTCCACATGTAAAAGATGAGATTTCATCCTTTTTGTTTCAAAATTCAAATATTAAATTAAAAAGTCCATTTTTGAAAATTCAAGTCTTTAGTTAAAAATGTCATTAATTGTTGAAGATTTGTTGTTTTTTTTATTAAAAGCTATTACATTTTTTATTGTAAATTTATCTTTTTCTTAAAAATTCAACTCTTGGGGTCGAAAATTCAACTGTCTTTTGAAAAATTCGTCTTTTTAGATAATTTGATTAAAAATTCATCTTTTATGGCTAAAAAGTAATTCTTTTTTTATTAAAGTCAATAAAAAAACATTAAAATTTAAAAAATTTAATATAAAATTGTCTTATTCCATATATAAAAGATGATGTTTCAAAAATGTCACGCAAAATTGAAATTATGGTATTTGAATATCATTGGTCAAGAGATATGAAAAATTGACCAGCCTGTCATATAAAATGCACTTAATTCTTAAACTTAATTTGGTGTCCTACTTTTACTTTTGAATCTAATTTCCTTTTCTTATTATCTTTTCCTGAACTTTGTGTATCACCTCATGTAACTTTAAAAGGGAGGATGTTATTTTCTTTCCCAAAAAGGTGATAAGAGAAGATGGGTAAATACAAAAGGGAGTCGAGCCGTGGAATAGCAGGATGAGAAGTTATCACCAAGTTTTGAGGTCGACCCTTGTGCGCTGATAAAATATTATACTTTCAATACAACAAACTTTTTACAAAGTCGCAATTTTCAAAATTTGAAGTATTTTAGATTTCGATAATATAATTAAATTGGGAGAATTATTTGCAAGTATGAATAACACTTTGAATTTCCAAGCATTCAGAATCTAAAGAATATATTTTTAAAACATTGAATAAGAAATAGGATCATAAAGTCAAATAAGCGTGCTTTTGGGGTCAGTTAACAGCAGCTCATCATTATGTATCACTTGTATTGACAATATTTTTTTGCAAAATTTTCCATTGCAAAAAAGAGTCACATTATAAAAGGCCAATGTCCTCTCTCTTAGTTCTAAATCGCAATAAAAGTTTTAAAAACGGAAATGATCGATTTGGACCTAAAATATTTAAGCAAACATCGATATCACATTTGGTGGTTTCTGAGATAATCAATTAATTCCCTTTGCTATTACAGAGGAATTTGACCAGATTATTTTTCAAACATAATTTATTATACTTTGCTCTAAATATAGTTTGCTTTTCAGAAAAGTGAGAGTTTTGCGTTTCCTTTAGTGTTGATTTAGGCTCCTTTTTATTGCTATGCAGTACATGAACAACACCAAGAATTTGAAAGTTCGAAATTCTTAACTCTATTCATCCCCTTTTTTCCTCACTACCGCTCTTCTAAACAGCAGATTTTTTCACCAAAGTTCCAATTTCGTACATTCAGTTTTAGCTTGAAAAAGAGGCCTGACGTGGTAATAAAATCTCAGGCGTTTTTCTCAGAATGCTTTCAAAAATATGGTTTAAAAATTCAATTTTCGACTCCTGGTATTAACGTGACTTGAAAATTTCATGAATTCACTTGAATATCACTAATAAAACAGTGAAACCCGTAACCGTTATTGATTTCATTCAGTAACCCATTTCTTAAAGATTAGAGAGATAGATTATACTATAAACTTAGTTTCATCGGAATTTAATTTACATTCAGTTGAATTCCCACATGAATTCATTTTGAATTCACTTCATCACATTTGAATTTCTTGGAAATTACATTACTCGCCTCTTGTGTCCAATCGATTTCAACAGAATTCAATTGAGTTTATGGGAATTTAAATTAATTCAATTGATATTACTTTGCTTCAATTAAATTAATTAACTTTACGCATAGATTTCAAGAATAGCCCCCTGATTATTTATTCCCTAGATTGCCTTTAAAAAAGCTGCTCGTTTATTATTTAAACTAGTTTTTTAAACAAATAAATTATTTATAGGTAAAGAAATACTGCAAAATACTTGCCAGGAAACTTAAACCAAGACTAGACTTTGATCAGTTTACATTTTTTTGAAAAATTAATCGTTTTTAAATTATTATGTTATAAATAATTGAATAAATACTCCACCCGAAAGTTTTATCTCAATCGAAGAATTTCTTTCTCTGAAAATACATTTGCATTTTTTCGAAAATGTTCTATCCATAAGGTTCTGAGACACTTATCTGAAAATATGTGTCAATTTTAGAGAAAATTCAATTGTTTATAATGCTATAACTTGAAAATGGTTAATTGTATAAAAATAATATAAAATTTTAAAACTTCGATAAATGTTCACGAAAAATATTTTGCAGATTTTTGTTCATAAGTAATGTATTTGTTTTAAAAAACTTGTTTAAACAATAAACGAGCAATTTTTCGAAAGGTTTACCTGGATGTTCATGATAAGCTAAATAATAAAGTATCTAAATAGGGATTATTTCAGATCAATTTTGAAAAATATCAGATCTCGTAGAAAAAATAAATTTTGTTTTAGAATTGGAAAAACTGCTAAAAAATAGATAATAATTCAGACTTTTTTTTTAAATCTGTATAATCGACGTAGAAAAAATACGTATGAATAATGGTCGATTCTTCGAGGAAAAATAGTTTTTCCTATCGTTTTTCGAAAATTATTTAGAGAGTGGAATATTAAATACGCTTGTGTTTGGAGGAATAATAAAATAAATATAATTTTTAATAATTGATAATTGGTTAATAAATATAAATAACTTTATTGATTATGATAAATGTCATTTTGTAATGCTTCCGTGGCCAACGTTTTTTTAATTTACAGCGTTATAAGTTTTAAAAGAAACCCTACAATCAGATTAAAATTCTTGAATGCGCATACTTTTCAAAATTAACTACAGAATCACAAAATTAATCTTTTTTCTTTTTCCCAATTATACTGTCAGAGTTGTGATGACATTTTCCTGTTTAAAATAATTATAGTTAAAGATTTGTATTGCATAACCTTTTCATTACAAAAAAATTATTTTCAAAGTAAAAATAGGAATTTTAAACGAAATAGTTGAAGTTTCAAACATAAAAGATAAACTTTTAAACAGAAAGTAAAAAGTTAAATTTTTAGTTTAAAGAATCTAATATTTTACCAGTTGGATTTATTATTTAAAATAGATGAATTTTCAAAAAAAAAAAAGATTAATATTCTAATAAACAAATTTTCAACAAAATTTTCTACTCAACAGTTGAATTTTCATGTTATAAAACAAAACTTTTCAATATAAAACAGTTAAATTTTGAATTAAATAGTTTAATTTTATACTAAAGTAGCTAATTTTAAGCCATACATATAAATTTTCAACAAAAAGGTTATTTTCAACCAAACTGTTGAATTCTTAACCTGAAAATAAATATAAATTTTCTACCGAAAAGTTAATTTACGGCCAAATAGTTGAACATTCAACTATTGTAATGAGCTTTCAATACCAAAAATGTATTTTTTACCATTTAGTTCAACTTCAAACGAAGTAGTTGATTTTTCAACCAAAGATATTAATTCTCAACTAGTCATATAATAGTTGATAGTGCTACACAAAAAGATTTTCATGTTTAATCAAAAACAGGTGAATTCACCAAAAAAGACGAATGTCAACTAAATAGTTGAATCCTCAACCTCATTATATTAATTTTCAACCAAACAGTTGCAGCTTTAATCAAAAATAATAAATTTCCAGCCAAGAACAGAAAATGGAATAATAGTAACTAATTCGACACAAAAATTTGCGTCGACCACGGTAGTCGCTAATAAAAAGTTTGGAAATTTTTCTGACTACTGGTAGGAAAAACTTCCACACTTTTGATCAAAAATGGAAAATCTTTTTTTTTTCTGTAAAAAAATTATTTCTTACAAAAAAAAAAGAATTTTTTAGCAAATTAATGAAAATTTCAACCGAAGACCTGAATTTTCAACAAAAATGATGAATCTTCAAAAAAAAAAAATATTATTTTTAAGAAAGAGTTCAATATTCAACCAAAGAGTTCAATATTCAACAAAAGAGTTGAATTTTCAACAAAAAAGTTTATTTTTGAATCAATATGATTAATCTTCCACAAAAAATGATGAGTTCTCAACAAACTATATGACTTCACATGTCAAAAGACAAATTGGGGCAGAGGGGAGGGGTGGTCACCGAAATGTCAAGATTACCACAAGAGGGAGGGGTGAGTAAAAAATTACTGTAATTACCGCCACATAATATGTGGACGCTCCCTTTCATTGTTTCATAAAACTTGCAATGTTTCAGTGAAACATTTCTTTCACTCACGTCCATATCTTTATTGCTTGGCCAAGACAAGAATTATATTCCTGAACCCTCAGCACAATTCGTCTTCTATTTTTTCTCACTTCCTCTTCTATTTTTGCTCGCATCCTTCTCGTCAAGCACCAGCAGTCCAGCTTTTTTTACTCAATCCCCACACATTTTTTTACTTCGAGTTTTCCTCTGAATCCGACCCTGCAAAGGAGGACTGACTGGGTAAGCAGGCTTAAGGGGTGATAGAAGAGGTGGAGGGGTAAGGGCCCCTCCGTCGCCTGCACTGTTTGCGCCACGCTCCTCCACCTCTCCACCGCGGCGACTGCCTGTTCAGTGCGTTCCCGTTCGCCGAAGGGGAAGGTTCGTTTCTTCTGACACTGTCCCGCACGTGCCAAATCGATCCATTTTCCGGTCACCGTTCGTCTAACCGCGAGGATTCGTTCAACCACCGGTGCTTCATCCCCGCGAAAAATAAATTCGCGGGAATTTTGAATTTGAAAAATCAGTGCATGTGTGAGAAAGTTACTAGTGTTGTTTCAGAAAAGTTAGTTGAAACCAGGGACACCAAACTACTGACTCACAACAAAAATGGATTAAATTCAGGAAATTCGACATTCACCGACGGCAAATCAAGGTGAGATTTCTATCCTTTTCAAAAGAGGAATTGAATCGATGAATTACACGAATCGGGAGCAGCTTAGCGACCGTTCCGTTTTGCACGCTTGCTACACTCGCAAGAACTGAAAACGAGCATCACGTCTCGGGTTTGAAATGATTGGGGAGTCCCCGGGAAAGGGAAGAAACGCCAGGAAGTGTGGATAAATAATTGTTGTTTTTTTTTTTAAATTTCCTATGGCCATTATCATGAATCTTATAGAAATTCTTACATTTTTTCAATATTTTCTGAATGTGTATCAAGTTCGAAAAAACTTCATCTTTAACTTGATTTATAAAATCAGCAAATGAAAGCCCCACTGTTTATTGGAACAAATTTTAGAAGAGAAACCGAAGCGCAATTAATACAAAAGTAGTTAAGGTCATAATCTTTTATTTCAATTAAGTTATTTGCATATTTACAAAAGCTCATTCTATTCCTTGACACTTTCTTGACAATTCTCTTCCCCATGCTTTTATAAAAATTATTTTTAGTCATCTTTTGAATTAAACAATATTTGCTAAACAATATTTTTTTGTTTAATGGCGGATAGAATGGTAAAGAAGGTTTTACGGAATAGAATTAACACAAATATGCAAATTACTTCATTGAAATAAACAATTATGGTGTTAATAATTGTTGCATTTTTGACGCTTGGGGGCTTCTCTTATAAAATTTGTTGCAATAATCAATGTAACTGATTTTGTCAATATTATCAATACCTGAAGATTAATTATTTTATTACTAATTTATCCGAAATTAAGGAAAAAATTTCCAAGTTTGTTCGACTCAATTTAAAGGGAAAATTCGTCACTATCAAAAATAATCTTCAAAGGTAATTTTTTATAAATTTGGTGATACTATACGTTTTAAAATTTTGACGAAATCTATTCCCAGATCTTAAGCACACACTTTTTTCTTTGCTTAGGTTTTTCATCATCCTATTCAAATTGTTTGAACCTTATTCTGTCACCTTAAAAAAAAATATTGATGAAAATAGATCTTCTATGCCTCTGAATTGATGATGCACTTTTATCGTTTGTGACAGGTTACATCTTGGCGTTCCAATCTTAAAAGTCATTTCTCACACTTTAACTGTCAGCAATTATAGAAAACTCTACCACTCAATCTGAAGTTTGGTTTCTAAATAAAATAGAATTTTCGATATAAAAAGAGACAAAGAAGATTAAAAAATGTTCAATTTTTCCATAGATATTAATGATTGTAAAAATTGTGAAACATCATTGTTAAAGAAGTTTTCATAAGGATTGGCTTATTAGTGAAATTATCGATCTAATATTTTTTTGGTGATAGATTTTTGGGAACAAGACATAAATTTGCTAATTTCCGCAATAAGAAACTATTCTATGCGTCGGATTCGGGAGACTTGACACTTTTTGACACTTGCTACTATTTTTCTCGAATTGCTCGCTAGTGTACCTTTTTTTTTTTTAATTGGTTTTTTTTCAACGAATTTCGCTAGATTTAATAAAATGACATATCAGCCACCTGAAAAATCGGAAATTACAACATGTTTAAAAGGATTGTAATAAAACACAACGTTTCTCAAATTTTAAAGAGATTTAAAAAGATTTCGGCATATTCCAAGGGACTTTAACTTATTTTATAAATTTTAAAGAATTTTGTGGAGTATTTTGAAATATTTTTATTATTATTCGGGTCTTTCCAAGGTATTTTAGTGATTTTGAAGGGATTTCCACGGTTTTCATGGGATTGCATGTGGTAGGCAGGATTTGAGGGATTTTAACACTTTTAAATCGATTGTAGATGATTCCAAGCATATTTATACTTAAAATATAGTTAAAACTACATGTGGGTACCCGGATACCCCGGTTGCATATTAGTGTGGGTAAAGTTGGTTGTGCAAATAAGGGTTAAAGATTTTAGTGTATTTTTAAATGATTCAAACGAATTTAAAGATTTCAGAATTTCTGGGGAGCTTCAAAGAATTTCATAGGATTTTAGAAAAGTTCAATGTACTTTAAAATGGTATCCAGGAAATTAATGATATATAAAAGGTAGCAAAGGATTCAAAAATATTTATATCCAACTTTAGGGATTAAATAAAATCTCAAGGAATTTATGAAGATTTCTACAGGTTTCAGGGATTTCAAGGAATTTCGCCAGATTGAAGGGATTCGTAAAATTTCAAAAGAAATCCTATTGTATCCTATTAAATCCTATTATATAGGATTTTTCGCTGCTCAGTAGAAATCGTTAGAAAATGTCAAAAACTAGTGAAAGAAGGACCCGATATTTTCATATTTACCTAGCTAGCGATTAGTCACAGCTTGATGAATGGAAAAAAATACGACAAAGTCGCATCGATTCGCTTTATTATAGAAGTCCCCAAACTTGGCGCAGGTACGTTGTGCAGGAAGAGGAACCTGCAGAATGCACGTGTATGCACTATGCAGGCATTTCAGTGCTTCCCTAGGCAGATGCGGTATTGTAGGATTGTAGAATTGTAGATTGTAGAACACCCAAAGGTAGGATTGACTCTACCTACTGCCGTCATGTTATGTCGAATATATGCTGGGTTCGAGTTATGCTGGCTTCTCTCGACTCCAGAGATTCTATGAGAAGTCGAATCTCGAGGAGAACAAAAGACTCGTGCCGAACAATGGCAGTGTTTCCTTTTTTACATACCCACTTGGAACTAGAGAACAAGGCATGCATAAACGATCGTTCTCTAATATCGATATCCACCTAGTACTCTCCAGGGGCTAAGGGTTCAACTCTTTGAACTGCAACTGCAGAAAATCTGTAGGAAATTTTCAAGATCAAGATTCATATCTTTTATACTGAGGAGCAAATTCTCGATCAAGATTAAGATCGATCGTGACCTTCAAATCGTGTTATGAAAAGTATGGGGTTGCGCTTTAGAGAAAAAGCGAGTGATGTTAGATGCCGTTTATGCATTCGTGAATGCAATCTCAAATAGTGAATAAATTAGGTTGATTAAGATAATTATTTAATTTAAAACTATTAACATACTATTGATCTTCTGACTTTTCCTGAAGGATTTCGTGTGCCTCAAATAAATAATTTGCAAAGTAAAAATAAGTATAATTTTGTTTGCAGTTCAGTTTGCACCAGCAATGATTTATTTGACTCTTGAGATCCTAATGATCTGTCCATTCGAATCATTTTGATCTGCTTTCAGCCTCATCGGTCAGGCGAAACAAAAATGGCCGCCAATTTTTTTTCAGATGTCATAACGACATAACCTAAATATTTGGTCACACAGTACGACCAGAAATCACAAAAAGTCCCCATTTATTGAGCTAAAGTATTCCAAGAACGTCGGCCATCTTGACTTGAGTTGATACATGATCCCACCTCAGATGATTACGATCTTAAAATTCGATCATTCATTCCAGCCGATCAAAATGCTTTGGTTAGAAAATTATTTTTAATTTCGAAACAGACAAAATTAATAGTGTGCGCCGAATTACCCAACAGATAGGGTAATATACCACATGTGGAATCTTTGGAAATAATTATTAAGTATTTTAATTAAATATTTATTCAATTTTTCCTGTGAATAAGGAAAAGCTAATATATTGAGTTACGTTTTGCATATTTAGTCATGACATTATTAATTATATTTTTCTTTCTTTTAATTGATTTATGATTATAGATGTTATGCGCGCTATATAAACTATTCTTCTCTCCTAAGTAACTGTTAAGGATAATAAATTTGAATTGATTAAACTTGACTTTAACATTTTTGATACAATTTCTAAAAAAAATTCTGCGTAAAAAAATGTACAATAATAAAATTTTGATCTTTGAATATTAATGTTTAGGAAAAACGAAACCTTAGTCAAGAAAAATTTGGGAATTTGGAACGTGAAGTTTTTCGGTTACATCGATATAATCTTCTTTTCAGTCATTTATGTTCATTGTCTTTCTGTTTATTTTTTGCAGTTGATTTCTTATAACGATTCTGGTTTTAGTTAAAAATTGTATTATTTGGTTGAAATTTCAACAATTTTGTTAGTCTTTCTTTTTGTTTAAAAATGTAACTGTTTTGTTAAAAATTCATCCATCTGGTTGAAAATTCACATTTTTTATCTTGAAATGTAACGTGCACATTTTGCGTTGAAACCAATATTCTTGGTGTGCCATTCCTGTTTTTTTGATTAAAGATGAAACCGTTTGGTTAAATATTACATTTTTTGTTGAAGATTAATATTTTCGAGTGAAAAATTTAACTTTTTAACATGTTAGTTGAAGTTTGATATGTTTGGTTAAACATTTGACTATTTTGTTTAAATTTCGTTTTTTCCTGTTGCCCTTTTGGTTTTAAAATTAACCTCTTTTGTTAAAAATGTCGATATGGTGTGATGAACAAAATTTATTGCATTAGTTTTTATTAAAATCGTTAATGTAGAGAAAAAAATTTATCTGAACTTAAATACAGTCTGAAATACTATAATAATCGATTGCTTTATGATGGCGATAAAAATTACTTTTAATTCAAACAAACGACCCTATTGTGGTTAATCCTTTTAACGATTTCGCAGTATTTCAACGAAGTTACTAAATTGACTGATTAAAACCGAATGCTTTTAGATTGATAGACCATTTAAGATCTGAATATTTTTAAATTAAGAGCACTTTCAATTCCAAAGCTTTTTCGAACATTATACGAAGTCTGATTGAAAGTACTGTTTCAATTAAAGTATTATAGATCTGTGTACTTCAACAAAAACTGTTTGAAAACCCCAACGGTTGATCGAATAAATTAGCTAAAACAAGTAAACAACCAAAATACATAATTGGTCGAAAAACTAATCGCCTGACATGCGGAAATGTTTAAATATTTTTTTGATCGCGATCTTAAAATGTTAAATTATTTTCATGCTTCAGTGTGATTAATTTTTCACTGATTATATGTTTTTATCGTTTTTTTTTCTTTTAGCCATTTTTTGTGAGTTCATTGGATTAAACATTGGTTTATTAACCTTTTTTCATATAGGTATTTGTTACACGATTAACTCATTGTAGCACACATCCCTAAAGTATTCCTTTAATATCATCTCGTGCGGATGGTGCTTTTTATATTTATATTTTTCAGATAGCAAACATGATCTTTGACCTCGCTTTTATGATCCTCGAATGATTTATTTCATTAGTATGTAGGTCGAAGTTTGATGCAAAATATAATCCAGTTACTAGTTCTATAATAACGCAAAACAAATGATTAGGATATGTCAGTGAAAATTTCAACATAAATTAAATTTTAATGTCGATGAAAATTTTTTTATATAAATAAAATAAATCAAACATTTTAGCTTACTTGTTTATAATCTATGGAAAGAGAATTTCTTGGATTAAACATTTCATGATAAAATATCAGTTTACAACTGCTGGATAATATTCAAGATAAAAGTAATGATTATTCATGTAAAGAATTTAAGTACCAACTTCTTTATCGAAAGATTGATTATGAAATCAATTTAGAGGCAGGTATGTTAACGTTAAATTTAAATCGAGTTTAATTATATGCTCGATTATATGACATTTCTTATCCCGAACGTCAGTAATGAAATACACTCTCTTAAGTAAAAAATTAAACTACTAATTTCCTCTTTCACTCAAGCTGATTATTTTTCTAATGTAAAAACTATAGAAAAGATTTGTATCTCAGAAAAAAATTCCCAAACTTGATAAATACAGAAGATACTTTTAAATATATTCAAAAATTTCCAAAGTACAAATAATCTAATGAGTCACTCAGTTTAGTATTTCTTACAAAATAAGGATTTTATGTTCTCCTGATATCAGAATGTTACAAAACTTCTGGTTACAGTGAAAGTGAGGCAAACTTCTCTAAATCTGAATCAGTACTTGATGATGAAATCAGTACTTTTACATGATCCATCTGTTAAATTGTCAACTATAAATGGCCAGTTTCAACTAAAAATAGAATAGTTAAATTTTCAATTAAGAAAATTATTTTCTACTAAAAAAAGACGAATTGTACACCAAAAAGTTGAATTTTACCCCCCCCCCCTCCCGCCCAAAAAAAGAAACGAATTTATAATTGTACAATTAAATTTTCAACAAGAGAGATCAATTTTCATCTAAAATAATGAATCTTGGACAGACTCCAAAAAATGTTCCGATTCCAATCTGAAAAAAACCTTCCCTTTCTTCTTTCCCTTAAAAAAAAATTAAAAATTCTTGTTTTTCATTTGGTTTTTTTTTTATTTTTGTTCAAATGGTAAATAAGAATTTTTTCTTTTATTTTTTAGGGGAAAGGGGAAGGTTTTATTTCATATTGCAATGGGAACATTTTGTGGTGGTTGTCCAAATATAAGCGATAGATTCCTGATTTTATTTACAGGAATTTTTCACATTAACTTGATTATGGGACGATAAAAAAGGATTTTTAATTTGATATTAATCTCATTAAAATATCTTAAATTTTAAGCAGTTGAATTTAAAAAAAATTAATTTTACCTTAAGTAGAATATTTTTTACCAAAAAATACGAATTTTTAAAAAAATAGGTAAATTTTTAACTATGGAGATGATTTTTCATATAAAATAGTGAATCTTTAATGAAAAAAATGAATACAAAACAAAAAATGTCATAAAAATGATTTTTTAACAAAGGGGTTCTAGTTTCAACAAAGTATTTAGTAGTTCAGTGAATTCTATTGACTATTGACAGTAACTTCAAGTGACTATTTAATTCAGTCAGCAATATTGTTTACAAAATAAAAATATCCATAAAATTTATATATATATATATATTCTTTTTTTACTCTTAAAAATATAGTTGAATCAATATTTGAATCTCAGAATTCAAGTCTAAGATCCATTTTGAAAATGGCAACGCCTCTTATTGCAATCTAAAATGATTGAATCCGGAAACTGGGTCCAATTTGATTGCAAGTGATTTGCAGAACTCAAATTATACTTTATAATGAGAAATAATAGGGAAAAAGCACATTGTGTGCACCGATCGTTGAGCATTATGCTGACTGAATGGATAGGGAGCAGAATGGAGTGATTACGTTCTCGCGCCACGGTCAGCGTCCGTAAAGGCGTGATTGGATGTGTGTGCACAAGCTCAATTTTTTTTTTCTTGATACTTTGTGACTTTGTGACTTTGTGACTTTGTGTATCAGCAGATGTAGAATTCATACACTCCGTGCTAGCAATCTAGGGCGGGTGCGAATTGTCGCGAAAGGAGTGTTGAAAACTGATCCCTTATGTGGTATTGTGGCAACCAAGTAACCCACAACTAACTTTTTGAGGCAGTTTCCCTCACGCAGCCGTTTTCTCAATAGCATACACTCAGTGCTGACTTCTAATTTTCACACTTTTCTCCATTGCACGATTATCCGTTTAAGAATTTAGGGATTTAAAAGAGATACTCGTTTCCTTGTGAAATTTTTCCATTGTACTGTCCATGCATATTTACCGAGATCTGCTAAAATAACATTATCTGGTCTTTCATTATTTTAATTTTTTTTGTATACTTTTTTTCAATGTGGATTTTCTGACGAACGTAATACGAATTACCTTTGGCTTCAGAAGTCAGAAAAATTTCGGTATGACCTAATTTGAAATAAAAAATAAAAAATTAAAAAAAAAGATCAAGAAATATAACAACAAATATTTTAAAAAATATTAAGAATGTGAAGAAAACAAACAAATGGAACCATCGTATGTAGAAATGTATATTTGAAATATCACATATCATGCTTATCTTTCATTGATAATACATTAAATCAGTTGTTTAACTAATATTCACATTTTACTGTTACATAATTATTTTTGAAGATATAAATAATAGTAATCGACATTCTGAATAAGAGCAAAATTGATGTTTTTTTTTGCGAGAGCAATCTGAACTCCTGCACCGTTCAGATAGTTTTAAAATTTTATTTATCGCTGGAGGTTGATAACATTTTAGAAAAACAAAATTTTTTCAATTTAAGAAAACGGAATATCCATTTGATAAAGTTTGATGCTGTTTTGAATAAAAATACTATTCTTTATACAGAGGCAGGTATGTTAATGTTCTATTTAAATCAAGTTGATTTAAATACTCGATTACTTGTTATTTCTTATCCGGAATGACAGTAATTACTTGAATACTCTCTCCTTAGTAAAAAATTAAACTACTATAATCTCTCCTCTTTCAGTCACACTGCGCATTTTAGTTATGTTTTTGTAAACGAGTGAAGTAATCAACTGATATGAATAGACAGCTTATATAGTTTTTGTCCTTTGAAGCAGTGATGGAATTTTAAAAACATTATTTCTGTCATCGTTGTACTTAATTTATTGCTCTCTCTTGTTAGGCACGGTCACACACTGCACTTCAAAATCAATCAATTTTTACAATGATTTAGAAAATTGAAAGTAATATGCTTGAAATGGTTTATTTAATAAAAGTGATTTAAATTTTTGCCTTTCCATTCTATTTGTAAGCATCAGTTGCAATGTTTTATCAATTCTGATTTAATTATTTGAAATCCCCGCTTCAGTGAAATTCTTTTTAAAATTCAATATAAAGTATCAAAAATGGTAAAACGCACAACTGAAGGCGCTATTAAAACATAGAAATATGGGAGGATTCAATATTGTAAAATAATTTTTATTTGAAAGCATTAATGATTAAACAATTTTGGATCGAAAACGTTATTAATGTAATAATTACTGACTTTTTCAAAAAGAAAAACCTTTTTTGAATGCTTCCCACTATGAATTAATATTTTGAAACCTTTCAATTTTTAATTTAACCATTCTTTAGAAAAATGACTAATAAGTCTATTTTTAGTTGGCCCCTCTAGGAATCCCTATCGGACAGTAGTCGTAAATAAAGACGAGTGTCTTAAACATCCTAAATATCAGAAATTTTTCTAGAGGACGGCTTAATGTTCGATTTGGTATTTTACCCAATATGCAAATATCAAATAGTTTACGTTATAGCGATTATAACTAAAATGTTATTTAATGCCGGAGACTTAAAATAATAAAGTGAATAAAATATGAATACTTTGTATCGTTAAATAGCTTGGAAGCAAGTTTTTCCATTACTGGAATTTCAAAAACAAGTTCTCAATAATTACAGCACGAAAGCATACTTAGAGCCGGTTACATTACGACGATGTTCCTTGTGTTATCTTCAATATTGTTCGAGTGTTTTCAACTTCACACTCTGGACTTCAACCACTTAATATATAACTGCATTTCACGATTTCGCACATTTTACACAACTCCAAATAATCATTGGGCATTCTCTTATCTTGCATGACTCAGATCATGCCATTTATCTTGCAGCTTCTTAAAAGATACCCAATCTCTAGTTTGTTCAGACAAGGCAGTTAACATGCCGCAGCCAAAAATTCAAATGTTATCCAGTAGTCGCGACAAAAAGAAATTTTAGAGAAAAAGGGAAAAAGCGTGACCGATATCTCTGAAATGTCTTGAGTGCTTTCGACGAGAATACTCATAATGTATGAGAACCTTATCTTATCGGTACGCAACCGGCGCGGGAACAAGTGAACACCCTTAGAGAGATATCACTACTCACTTTTACGTGTTTTACATTCAAGCATATTGTATAGGTTAGGAAACGAAGATTAGTACAATCTTTTGAAAGAAAGGCTTTCAAGATTGTCTTTGACTTAAAACCTTGTAGCTTCCGGGTGGCTACATAATGCAGATACTGTTGCATTTGCTACCAGAAAAAAAAATTGTAAACGATTTTTTATCTTGTTTCACAATGTTCTTTCTTCGCGGGATTATTGTTGAAAGAAAGAATTGACTCAACAATGTCTGGGTTCCAATTTTTTGATTACTCAAGCTCATCTCCTGTTCTGCTTTGAAGCGAAATTTTATAGTATATGTTCCTATAAATTTATAATGTGGCTTATAATATGGACATTGACAAAAGAATGGTAACTCAGGGCTTATTAGTAAGGAATTTCAGAAAGGCAGAGAATTTTATCAAATCTTTATAACTTGAGCTGAAACAGGGAATAAATAAAAGAAATATTATAAAAGAATTCCGTAAAGAATTACAATTATCCTGACTTTAGAAGAAGGAGGCTCCGTATCCTATTTTTGGAAAAGAATTTTAATTCTGATTTAGCATAAGGAAATTTAAACAAAATCCCTGTTCCAAGTCAGAATTCTTAACAATTTAAATCCGAGTTTAAAACTTTCCTCTTCTAAATTTTGGAAAAAAGGTACTATAAGAACTACCTAACTTTGGACAGTTTTGATAGTTTTTAAATTATAAGACAACAAAAATCTAACCTCGGACTCTATAGTATTTTTCGAAATTTAAAACGAATTTCTTGATTGCATTAGCTTCTTTTTTCGATAAAAATGATTAAGTAAGGATATCTTAATTAATAAAAATTTTTAAAAAGAATTAACTAGCTGTTCATGAAATCACGGCGTTTTTTACACCCGGAAATGAAAAATTACCACGATGCTGGGAAGAAACTTTTAATACTGAACGCAGGTTCTTTCGAGATTCATTTTTTATCTCAGAACTTTTCTGACTTGGTACTTGGTTGAACGTTGAACGGCTTTGTTAAAAATTAATTCTTTTTGGTTAATGATCCCTCATTTTAGTTAAAAATTCACCTGTTTAGTTGAAAAGTTAATTATTATGTTGAAAAAAACTTTATGTTTGTTGGAAATAAATGTATCTTGTTGATGATTTTATCAGTGACTCAAGTTAAACGATTTAAAAAAAGTTACTTTTGACTGCTTTGAATTTAGAATGTATAAGGATCTAAAATCAGCGATACTTTTGTCTGTATATGTATAATTCTTAACCGAAACCCACAGGCCGGCCCTTTGAAACTTATAATTTCTTTCTGCGCTCCTAATGAAAATTTATTTCCCTTTCTTCTGGGGGTCTCTGTACGAGCAAGGATTCTGGAATATAATTTCCAGCGCAATGTTGTCACAGGGTGGGCAATTACTTCAATTGTCAGAATACGAACGCACTTGAATTTTGTTTCTCAGCAGTTACCCTCTAGAAATGACTCCGTCTTTGTCTTTTCTTCCGATTCGTGGAATGCTTGTATTTATTGCGTTTAATTACGAGTTCTGGCCCCTCGTTAAAGAGGTTGCCATCGCAGAATAGAATGTAGTTACAGACTGTCGCCGTTGCCGTCGGTAAAGACTCAACCGAGCGCCCGCATTGCCCCGTGCCATCTCCGCGTTTTCGCGAATAGCGCGAAGTTAGTCGACAGCCGAGCCATTGTGGTTAAATGAATTATTTTTAACGAGGTGGTATTATGCTCCCGGGCACAATGAAACTGTTGTTCGGGGAAACCTGTCTCTCGCTACCCCGTTTTCACGGCTCTTTTCCGAGGGCCCAGCTATTGCGAAACCCGTGGTAATAGTGGCACACCCTTTGTCTCTCACTACCTATATCTACAGCATCAGACGAACCAGCCCTGTTACGGATTTCATTTTTTACTTTCAGGGAGGCCGCACAACTTCATTTTCAAAATTCCCTCATTTTCCCCTGACTAATTTTTTATTTTCCCACAATATTAATATTTAAAGAACTAATGCCACTATTTCTTTACTTTTCCTTGAAATGTATTTGAAATGTATTTTTGAACTTCTTCGCTTTTTGGATAAAATAATAATTTCAATTTTCAAACAAATAGTTAAATTTTTATAAAAAAATTTGAATTTTCAATAGAGAAGATTTATTTTCTATAAAAAAGATGAACTTAAACAAGAAAATTTCCAAATATTTGAAAAAAACTAATTTTCATTAAATTACATAAATTTTTAACTAAATAGTATTGCGTAATATAATTGCACTCTGACCTTTCCGAGGCTAGAGTCGCAACCGCCTCTCGCCCGGTCCCCTGAGAAATTGCGTTGGCTAGCAGTTCTAGGAATTACAAAACCGGACCGGCTTGTATGGGACCTGGAGTGTATTTCAAACACTATTGAATCCTCTGAAATATTGAAATCAATTAAAAATTCGTTGGAATCTTTTAAAATTCCCAAAAAAAGCTTAATTCTATACATTTTTTTTAATC
The DNA here is from genome assembly GCA_010014905.2 of Druon quercuslanigerum. Taxonomy (NCBI): domain Eukaryota; kingdom Metazoa; phylum Arthropoda; class Insecta; order Hymenoptera; family Cynipidae; genus Druon; species Druon quercuslanigerum. The sequence continues at coordinate 35,251 of JAAAKG020008000.1, forward strand.
CCTCGAAACACTTCAAACCTCTTGAAAAATACCTTGGAACGTTTTAAAATACCCTAAAATATTTTAAATTCTTTTAAATCAAGTTACTAAAATCAATCGAACATTCTTTGGAATCTTCTATAATCCCTCAAAATATTTCGAATCCTCAGATATCTTTAAAAATCCCTTTAAAAAATTTGAATCTCACTCTTGAAACTTGTTTAAAAAATTTAAATACCCTAAAATGTTTAAAATCTTAGGAATCACTTCAAATGATAGAAATCTATTAAAAATTCCTTGGAAGCTTATAATATTTCCTAAAAATATTTGAAAAGTATTTGAAAAAAATATATCAAGAGATTTCAGAAGATCTGTTTGGATATTTTAAAATACCTTAAAGTATTTCAAATTCTTTCAAATCAAGTTACTAAAATCAATTGAAAATTCTTTGGAATCTTCTATAATCCCCTAAAATATTTCGAATCCTGAAATGTCTTTTAAAATCCCTTAAAAAATTTTGAATCTCATTCTTGAAACTTGTTTAAAAAATCTAAATACCCCAAAATATTTAAAATCTTATGGAATCACTTCAAATGATGAAAAATACAATAAAAATTCCTTGGAATCTTATAATATTTCCCAAAAATATTTGAAAAGTATTTGAAAAAAATATATCAAGAGATTTCAGAAGATCTGTTTTGAATATTTTAAAATACCCTAAAGTATTTCAAATTCTTTCAAATCAAGTTACTAAAATCAATTGAAAATTCTTTGGAATCTTCTATAATTCACTCAAATATTTCGAATCCTCAAATGCCTTTTAAAATCCCTTAAAAAAATTTGAATCTCGCTCTAGAAACTTGTTTAAAAAAATTAAATACCCTAAAATATTTAAAATCTTATGGAATCACTTCAAATGATAGAAATCTATTAAAAATTCCTTAGAATCCTAAAATATTTCCTAAAAATATTTGAAAAGTATTTGAAAAAAATATATCAAGAGATTTCAGAAGATTTGTTTGGAATATTTTAAAATACCCTAAAGTATTTCAAATTCTTTTAAATCAAGTTACTAAAATCAATCGAAAATTCTTTGGAATCTTCTATAATCCCCTAAAATATTTCGAATCCTCAAATGTCTTTTAAAATCCCTTTAAAGAATTTGAATCTCACTCTTAAAACTTGTTTAAAAATTTAAATACCCTAAAGTGTTTAAAATCCTATGGAATCACTTCAAATGATAAAAAATATATTAAAAATTCCTTGGATTCTTATAATATTTCCCAAAAATGTTTGAAAAGTATTTGAAAAAAATATATGAGAGATTTCAGAAGATTTGTGTGGAATATTTTAAAATACCCCAAAGTATTTCAAAATAATTCAAGAAAATTAAGGAATAGTCAATTTAATCTTAAAAAATGACTAGAAAGTGATTTGAGAAAAGGAATTAGCCAGAAGTGACTGTATGACAGCCCTTATTATTACTGACAGTCATTTAAACGCTTCTTACAGAAATTTTTTATTCTGCCCATTTTTTCGAATTTCCGGACATTCCTGATTTCCAGGTTTCTCTGGCCTATCCCCCTCTCTTTCTTTATTGATTATTCGTTCGACGGATGTCAGGGCGTTTATAACGCATCGAGGATAGATGTAATTACTAATTATTGCTCTAAATTGGACGAGGACATGTTCCGTTCGCTTCGCGTGTTTAGAATCGACTAGTTCTGGCAATCTGCATTTCAAATTTGATCCACTTACTTATTTACGCGGCGCTTTGTGAGTCGCAATTGAAATCTTCTGGTAGTTGAACACGAGTAGAGAGTTTTTTGGATTCCCGATAAATAATGCATTGCTTCTGAGCAGAACAAAAGAAGAAAGTGAGAAGGCACTAACGAATGGTGCTTGTACTATATGATTTTTCATTCATAAGTGAAACTAATAAGTGTGGAGAACGAAGAGGTCACTCCAATTTTCTGTTGGGGTGAATACTCATCAAAACGTATATAGCTGTAAATAATCCCCGAATGTGGAAAATTATTCAGAAAATAATCTCCGAACCGATATTTTTGGAGAAAATAAAAATTTTCGAAGGAAAAGAAAACAGTAAACTGCCGAATTTTATATTTAGAAAATAGTAAATTGTCGGATTTTTTAATTCCCACAAAAAATGTAATAGTTTTTTCTTTAGAATAATTTTTTATTTTAAATTTACTTTTTTCGACAAATTAACTAAGTTCAGGAATTTTAACACTCGGTATTGTGAAATTTTGGGATTATACTATTTTCAGCAATTTCGGGAATTTGAAGATTCGGGTTTTAAAGTTTTCACAATAAACATTTTTGGCAATTTTTCCATATTCGGTACTTCAAAAATTTGGTAAAATCATATTATCCCTTTAATGACACAAATGCTGGCAACTCTAATCATTTTATCATTCAACTTGAACAATAAATGCGGAAGAAGTAAGCTTCCTCTAATTGGCGATTGTTTCGTAATTGGTGTTTTTTAGATATAGGTCATTGAATTGAATAAAAATTGTTTGAAGTAGCAATTTGTCTTGAAATATTGTACTATTGATACAAATAAAATAGAGTAGTATAATATTTTTCTCGTAACGTTTTTCTATCTCACTGGTATAATATTTCAGTAAAAATCTTCGGTTGAAATAAATGAGAAAAATTCAATGCTGCATTTCGAATATTTTTTTATTTATTTTACATATTTTTATTTGATCTCGATAACGTGGTCATTATAATAAATTTATCTTCTATTGAAATGTTTATAATAAAAATTTTAGTTTTTGTGTTGTTGTTCACACTATAAATTAATCAACTTTGTTTACCAAATGACAAAAAATTATACTGTGGGACTTCAAAATATGAAATTTTTTTTTCACCCTATTTGACCCCGTTCGAAGTAAAAATAAAATTCCTGCCTATGATCATTGACACTGGAATTAAAAACCTGTCAAATAAATAACAGACTTGAAATATCGAAGAAAAATAATTTATTCTCCTTTGAAATCATTACTAACTTGCATATTTTCTTGTTTCATTTCAGGTAAGTGCAGCTCGTGCCTGTTTACTCTTAAAGGTTGTGCGAATATGTGCGTGAAAGTAAGTACAAGTACCTCTTGAACATGCAAGACTCCATTATCATTCCTTTGGAAATTGAAAAGGAAGATTCATCAACAGGTTATTTATCTTTAACTATACAAGCAGCCACTGAGCATAATTTTATTATTCCTTTTCTTATGACAGACAAATAATGATTAAATACATTTTTTGATGTTCGACTCTTGAAAATGTATGAATACTTAATCTAAACTTTAAACTTAAAACTTCAGGCACAAAAACCACGGACTCACAACACTATAGAGAATGACTTATTTTTTAACGATACAACTATTTTGCTACTATTTAAAAAATTACACTTGTGCTGCTATTTTCTCAAACTGTTTTAAAGCATTTAAAGTATTTTCAAAAAATCCAAGGGATTTCAGAGAATTTAAAAGATTTCAAAAAGTAATTAAATTACATTAATTTTTATTCTGGTGTCTCAGAGGATTTCAAAAATGTCAGCATCAAAAGTTTAAGGGGTTTAAAGAATTTTTAACATTTCAAAGGATTTTAAAGAATATTGTATGAAAGATAAGATGTTCATTAGATATTACGAATTTAAAGATGTTTAACGGGATTTTGTTCGCCATTATTTTTAACGATTTTCCATTAAAGGCGACAACAGCCAAATAGGATGTCTGGGCGTCTAGTCTCCTATTTTTCAGCCCAATTACACAATTCCGCATAATTTGTACTCGGATCGGTTGCACATGCAGTGTGGGCCGCGATTCGCGGAATGAGGCGCATATCTGCATAACGGGTGTGCACAGGAAAAAAGACAACAAAAAATTGTCACGCGACTATCTCTCTTCTTTCTCCGTTTCTTATTTCTTTCTTTTTTTTTCTTACCTCTCCTCTTCCTTCTCTCCCTTTTCCGTTTTTTTCTTAAACTCCCCTTTCTCTTCCTCCTTTCTTTCCTCTTTCCGTAAACTCTTGTTTCTCCTGCTTTTTCGCGAATATTTCACCATGGCGCAGAATCTGCAGCCGCTCAGGCAATTCTTTCAACACAAGCCTCTCGTACATTCATTCGCAAATTGGTAAGATGAGAAACGACGTTTAATTTCGCCTCCGGTGTAATTTCCTCTGGCAATTTATTTCCCTCGGCCGACGAATCCGATGCCGAAGTGCGGCAAAAAGACCTTTTCGTAGTAATTTCCCTTTTTCGGAATAGAAAATCGGACGTTAGCGGTAATATGAGACGTGAAAAGGACGATTCCAAAGATTAAGCTTGTGGAACAATAGAGTTGAAAAGCGTTGGGATTGCCTAGCCGACGCAGATTTTACTCACCGTATTTTATATCAAAGAGAAGTGCCTCCTTTTACTGGAACCTTTCCAGCTCAAATGTTTCCTGCTTCCTTTCTCCGAGTGTGCTCTCCACTTCATATGAACTTACTACAAAATTCATTTAATTTAATTTCAATGAAAGATAGTATCAACTTCAAGCTTTCATTTACATACTTAAAGTGCTTCTGATTCTTAATAATCAAATTGTCAACATCCGTTTCGGATATGCACGTTGCACATTATGTCAGGGATCTCAGTCTTTTCTCTATTCCACCAAGTTTCCATTTTTTTAAAACCGCTTTCTCCCTTTTTATCTTTAAATGTGCTAAATTTATAAATACAATGTATGAATTACACGGGGAATTTCGGATTGGAAAGTAGTCTTGAATCTAATTTGTAAAATTTTAACTTGCATTTGCATGAAATTTATTAAGAAGACTTAAGATGAATTTGATGTGGAGATGTTCATTTGTCAGTAAATTATAATAATTTATTAAATCTGCCTTAAAAAGCCTTTTTATGGCAGTTTTATCAAAAACTGCCATAAAAAGTCTTTTTAAGGCAATTTTTAAGATTAGCGATATAATGTGCCTCTATATGCGTAAAGAACGGAGAAAGGTGTCAGAAAGGGCCTTTTTCATACCTTTGCGTGAAAAAGACTATTTGTCGTAGCACAATCCAGACCAGATGTACAGAATTCCATTGGAGCGTTTTCAGCCTTTGTATATTTGCATATTTCCCGGCTTGAGAAGTTTCCTGAGTTTCTCTTGCACTCGAACTAGTTTTCGCAGATAGTCCTTTTGGCATTCTAGGTTGACATATCGATAAACATAGGCCAGATACCAGGCGGCAGGCCGCAACCCTCGACTGGCCAAAAGTTTTGCGTATCGCTCTCACAGGAGGCTGTTGGGTCGATAACATAGCTTTGTATGGTGGAGTGGAATAGAGGGAAAGAGAGTGAGGGAGAGAGAGGGATACATTGATAAAGTGAGAGGGGTTGAAAGAGGGACTAAGACAGCAATATTTCAGGGGGACCCTCGATGGTCGGATCGTGGGTGATGGCAGAGCTATCGACCGTGCCTCTGGAGAAACGTCTTCGCCCAATCGTAAGATTTTCCCAGTCTGAGCTACTCAAGAAAACTTATTTTTTCAATTACCAAAAAGCCCCTCATTTTGTTATTTTTAGGGAAATTTATCTCCAGACAAGGAAAAAAGTAAGAGATAACAGTCTTAGGTTCAGAATTATTACCAAGGGATTCAATATCTTTCTTGTAAATTGTATATGAATAAATGTATAAGGCAATATCAACAAAAGTTTCTCTAATAAAACAGTTTATTATAACTTTTTTTTACTTTGTGGTATGTGCTACCTTTCGCCTTTGTTCTCTTACATTTTTTCAAGTAGTAATAAAAAACACTTGTTTATGGTATTGTGGCTTTGGGGTTGGTAAGAAATGAATAAGATTTAGATTTCCATCAGACGTTTTGGCTCCATGTATGAGACATCTTCACGAACAGTTTAATAGAAAAAGCTGTTCTGTCAATTGAAACACTTGTTGGAAATTATTTAATTTTAAAGACTTTAACGATTTGAATTTTTAAGTCTCCTAATGTTTTATCTGTTTAAGTTAAAGAAATTTAAAAATACAGTTTCGAAGAGTTGTAAAATTAAAAACCTTTGAAATTGAACTTTAGATGAGGATTCGACTGTTATATTGACCCAGGCTGCTGATCAATCTCTCTAGCAATTACCCTAAGTGAAGATCCTCACAAAGTCGTCATGTGAGGTTCCCCACTTGGTTCCGTTAGTATCCAAGATCTTTTGTTTAGGCGTCATTCAGTCTACTGACACTCTTCTTATTAACTATTTTCCGCCATACTTTTCTGTCCTGGCATATTTCTCTAGCTTCTTTAACGTCCATGCATTTTTTATGCAGACTCTCGTGTTTCTGTGGCTTCTAATCTCCCTTCTAACTAGGGTCTCATTCCCACATTCTAACCATTCTTTCCGCGGTCTGCCTCTGGGCACGCTGCCATTGACTTTGCCTTAATACACTTGTTCCGTTAGTCGTCCATCCTTCATTCTCTCAACATGCCCGAACCATCTTAACTAATTTCTTTTCCGTGTGTCAAGTAGCTTTACTTCCGCACCACATTCCTTAAGGATTATTTCGTTGCTTATTTTGTCCATCAGAGTTTTCCCGCATATTATGCGCAAGAATCTCATGTCAATTGTAATATCTATTATTACATTATTGGTTGAAAATTATTTTCTTTTTGTTAAAAAATCTTTTTTTGTATTATTTTTTTTTCAAAATTGATCTCTTTTGTGGAAAATAAATTGTTTTTGGTTGTAAATTAATTTTTTTAATTAAAAATTTAACTATTTTAAATTTACCATTTTATTTAATCAGTATTATTTTAGCTTAAAGTTCATCTCTTCTTTGAAAGTTGAACTACATATTCTGTAGAAAAACTGTCTAATTTAATGAAAAATTGAACTACTATTTGGATCAAATTAAAATTCCGTTTATTTTTTTCTTTTGCTTATTCTATTGAAAGTTCATGTTTTTTTGTTTGAATGTATTTTTTTAAGCTGAAAATCCAACTTTTCCACTTTTGGTTGAAAATTTATCTTTTTTAACTAAAAATTACTTATATTTTGTACTGTTTTACAAAAAAAATCTTCTTTTGACTTTGTCAACAATTTCAAAGAGCATTATTTTCATACTTGGCTGAAAAATCTTTCTTTCTTGAAATATCGTTTTTTTGATTGTAGAAATTCGCCACTTCGGTTGCAACTTTGACTATATTGTTAAAAATTCATCTTTTTGTTCTGAAATTCGTCTCTTTTGGTTGAAATATCAATTATTACATTATTTGTACAGAAATAATTTTCGTACACTGAAAATTCGCTTTCTTTTTGTTTGAATTATCAATCATTATATTTTTCTTTATGAATTCGTAAATGCAACTGTTTCATTATAAAAATTAATTTGTTAGAAAATGTAAGTTTTTGTTTTTGTTTTTGGTTGCAAATCCATTCTTGTACGTAGAAACTTCAAGTAAATGGTTAAATGTTTAAGTACTATTTTGTTTAAAATGTAATTATTTTGTTAAAATCAGGGAATTTATAAAATAAAGTTTTTAGACCATCCTTTAATATCAAAATTACTAAAAATTGACTTGATTCCATGTACAGAAAACAGCTGGAATCTGATTCATTATACAGTCTCACCTAAACCTGATTTCATATTATATGGAGCAGTCGAAATGTGCTTCCAGACATCAATATTTCCGGCCCAGTATAGAGAAATATATACCAATGAAAAAAGAGGATTAAAAAGAAAATGATAAAGAAACTCAACTAAAAGAAGCTGAAAAAACGAAAAGAAAGTCTTTTTCGTACAGAGTGTACACTTCTGAACAATTTATTCGTGTCTCCAAGTTTGACACTGTAGCAATTCTTATTAATAGAATGCATTTTCTTATTATCCACTTCTAAGTTCCTCTTTGAAGTATTTACTTTCTTAAATTGGTAGAAAAATAATGAGGTAGATGAACGCGCCTTTGTTTGCGATGCACTCTTAACTCAACTTCATCGACTTTGATTGGATACCTCTGTCTTCACGCATTGGAACGAGTTCTTTGCATACACTTACCCCTACTGTCATGTTTCGTGTTCTATCTTCATCGGTACATAGAACCAGTAACATGGTAGCTAATAAATGGCAAAGAAAAAAATTTCCAGTGTAACAGCTGCGGTCGAATAAAAAAAAAACGTTATATGCGTATTTGTATTGTATTCTCCACCTTGCGTGATCGGTTCGAGGGCCTTTTACTAAACGGCGATCGATTCAAGTCAAGTTCCTGGTAGGCGTGGACTCGCAATGACTAATGAATATTTTACATCAGCTTCTAATGAATATTGCCTATAAAAGATCTTAAAAATGAAAGGCATCCACCAGTAGAGAGAACTTGGATTATTCAGAAAAATTAATTGAAAATTCTATAAATATTAAAATCCGCTGGCCAATATTTTCTTAAGAATTCAACAAAATAAACCTCTAATATTGATAGGAGACATTAACTTTTACGAGGAATTTATTTAAACTTTTTCCTCGAAGTATTTTTGCAAGATTGAATTAATTCGTGAAAAAGATTTAAGTCGAAGATTAATCAACAAAATTTTCGGGGAACAAGAATAATAGAAGAGACTATTTCTGGTTAGGAATTCGACACGATCGGAAAGTTAAATAAACATATCTTTGCCCTCCCAGCGCTCCTAGCGTGAAGTAAAAGCGTATTGAGCACAGTTGGACCCTAACAAACAAGCCTAGGAAATATTGGAAGTTTGCAGACTTCACACTCTTTCCCCTATTTCTCTCTTTTCTCCTAAAAAAAATCATATTTTCCCCCTGTTCTCAACAAACTTTTCCTTTTTTTCGTTTTTCCGCTTAAATGTAAACTGAATTAATAGGGACCAGTCAAAAAATTCAACTATATTTCTCTGAAAGTTAATTCTTTCTCGTAGACTTAACTATTATATATTTGGCTTGTCTAAAAATTCATCTCGTTTGGTAAAAAATGTAACTCTTTGATCAGAAATTCATTTTTTTGGCTGATAAAAATTCACTGATAAAAATTCAAAAATTTTGGTAGAAAATTCAACTCACTGATTTAAAATTCACTTTTTTGTTGAAAATTCTTATTTTAAGGTTGAAGATTCTACTGTTTTGTAGAAAATTGTCCGTGTTTTACTTGAAATTTGAACAGTTTAGTGGAAAATGCAACTTTTTGTTGAGAATCTCTAGTTACAATTTTCTTGTTGCTTTGAACGTTTATCTTTTTATGTTGAAAATTCTTATCTTTTTTATGCAAGTTCAACTACTTTGTTCTAAATGGAACTGTTTGGTTAAAAAAGATTTTTTTTAAATTCAATTGTTTGATTAAAAAATCGTCTTTTTGGATTTAAAAATCGTCTTTCTGGGTTAAAAATTTAAGTATTTGGCTTAAAATGAACTCGTCTGTTAAAAATGAATATTTTTGGTTTGAAACTATAACTGCGTATTTAAAAAAATTAGTGTTTTATAAAAATGCATCTGTTTGGCTTGGTAGAGAATTTAATTTTTTGGTTGATAATGATCTTTTTTTTTTGAAAATTTATATTCTCGGGTTGAAAATATATCTTCTTTGTATACATTTTTTGTTTGTTTCAAAACTCAACAATTAGGTTGAATGTTTTTTCTTTCTTGATTGATAGCGAATTTTTTCTAATTCAACCAATTTGTTGAAAATTCGTCTTTTTGGCTTGAAATTTAATTTTTTTTGGTAGAAGTTTTATATTTTTTTTTTGGTTGAAAATTCACTTTTGTGTTGATAACACCGGTACACAAAAAAAGAAAAGTGGTCGATTCCAGAGAAAAGACCTATAATTTTCTATGTATTTTGACGTGCTGAATCGAAATCCGGGGTCAGAATTAAGTTTCACAATGTCTCCGAGAATTACTCTTAAAACCGGAAAATACTGAACAATTCGCTGAAAAAACAATATGGATAGGTAAATAGACTGAATGTTATAAAATTACTGACTTTAAATTGAGGATGAGAAACGTCCATTTCCCCAGTATTTCATTGCAAATTTTCAATAGAGTACGAGAAAAACTGTATACAATGTTTTAAAATTCAAAAAATCTTTTCATTTATAGAAACTTTTATTTCTTTTGCTTTTGTAACATACTTTCTTGTCTTCAAACGATCTATGCAAAGAATTTCTTTTCCATGTCTTTGGCTTCGTTTCCGTTTTAAGCATCCAACAATCCGATCAAACTAATTTCTGTGTTCAGATTCGGATTCAGCACGTTGAAATCCGTACCTATAAGGCATTGTGGTTAAGAAGAAAGAGATGTTGTTGAAAATGCAATATATTTTAAGAGGAAATCTTCGTAATGTATTAGCGACACTAATTTGTTTCAAAAAATGTCTTTCCCCCTAATTTCCATATTTTCGTACAAAAAAGTCACCCTATTTCCCCTGAGCATTTGGACTCTGAGGTCTGAGTTCGTTTTTTAAGATAAAAAAATGTAATTATTTGCTGGCCCTGCTCTCGGGGGATTAGGGGGCATATATTATTGGTGAAGTCTGCTCGAAATCGCTCGAAGGCCGTTTGCATCCGAGAACACGCTCGTTTACGCGATAAATTAATCCTGCCGCCGTCGCTACGGTAGCAACTAGCAACACAGAAGTAACAGCGGCTACAAACGAGCCGAGAAAAGCGCACGAGAGATGGTGAATCAAATAAGATTCTCGCCGGCAGGAAATTCCGGTGGCTCTTCATGCATACGGCATTATAACTAGAATCATTCCCGACGAGCTTCTTCTTCTGGCCTTTCGTGTACAAGTGTTCAGCTCTTGAGTCCGACAACTTTTTCGTTTCATTTACGTATATGGCTTTCGCTTATAGACATAATATTATCTTGAAATGTTATTTCTTTGCCATAAATACTAACTCCCGCCCCTTCTTTTTTAGTCAAAGTGTTGTTTTCGATTTTATTTATGAAACGGAGGTTGTACATCCCGAAACGTTCTCAAAAAGTCAAATGAACACAGGGAGTGACTCATTTTTACATGATTATTAAGACTATATTGGAATTAATCAGTTTTCAGAGAATATCCATTGAAATATTTTCTTTTTAGGTTACATCATCTTTTTGTAATATACCTTAGTTTATCCTATAAATTACTCCCTGAT
>JAAAKG020008001.1:0-21253 GCA_010014905.2 Druon quercuslanigerum
ATATGAGTGGCTTCGATACACATAAGTGATAAAATAATTCTATACACTTAAATGTATATCACAGCTGATGCATGTGTTCCACGATTTGACACTTACAATAGTTACAAAATACATTGTTAAGTCCTAACTTATTTTAAAATATCGATGTCTAAGTGCTGCGCGCGCTGTATAAAAAATGAAATAGACGTGTGTCTTATCTCATTAACGATCGTTAAAAAACAAGGTATCAGCTAATTATTATAAGAGATATAAGGATTTTATGCATAAATATATAATTTTCATCGGACTAGAAAAATCAGTGCGTTTGAGTCAGGATGAGCTTCTTCAAACGCGGCAGCAGCTTACATCGCCTTCGTCTACATTAGAGAAAACGTGCGGATCCATCATTGATAAAGCACCATCTGCATCGGAAACACGCGGAGTAAAAGAGATAGCATTAGCTGTATCAACTTCTTCACAAAATGCTATTCTGCCTGAATCGAGAACAAATCTGGGAGCATAAATGGCTCATATTTCCGCGAGAAAACAGATAATTGAATCATACCGGACGAAGGAAGATGTCACGAAAGCCAAAACAATTTGGTGCTTATATAATGTAATGTTGCATAACTCTTTGAGGCATGCAGCAAGCGCAACGGACATATTTAAACTAATGTTTACGGACAGCAAAATTGTACCAAAAATGCAATTACAGTTTTTGGGATTCTACAGTCCAGCAAGTAAATTCTAGATATTTTACGTCAGTTTTTCTAGACAGTTTTCTAGACACGTTTCAAAGGGGCAATGACTGAATGGGATCTAAAAATAATTCTGCAAGTGTCCATGGATGGACCTAATGTCAACTTTGAATTTATAAGACTTCTGCAAAACGAAATAAAAGAAAGTCCAAATGATCCTACTTTTCTCGATATTGGCTCTTGTGGAATTCACTCGTGTCATGGCTGTTTTAAACAGGGATTCAGGCAACAGGATGGGAATTGCCGTCGTTTTTTCGATCACTGGATTATATCTTCCAAGATTCGCCTGCTCGACGAGATTATGTCAGAATTACAGGTAGCACCGTATATCCATTGAAGTTTCTAGCTACAAAATGGCTTGAGAATCTTCCAGTAGTTCAGAGAGCTAGAAGCATTTTGCCAGATATTATCAAGTACGTCGAACAAGTACAGAGTAGGCCTAAGAGTCAACAGCCTAGATGCAAAGGTTTCAGATCGTTGCTGAGACTGTTAAAGATAATATGCTTTCAGCTAAACTGGCGTTCTTTGAGAATTTGGCGGAAAATATTACGCCATTCTTGACCGAGTTTCAGTCTGACGCCCTTCTTGCTCCTTTTTTATTTACGTCGTTGTCTCTCATAGTTAGGGACAGTATGGCTCGCTTCATAAAAAAGGATGTACTAGATAATGAGAAACTTGATAAAATCAACGTAATGGGTGAAAAGAATCTTCTGACATCTAAGAAAATTAAACTGAGATTCAGTACTGATTTCGCCAAGAATGTAGAATTTGTTTACAGTTTTTCATTTCAAAGCTTATGGAGCGATCTCCATTTAAGTATTCAATGACAAAAAATATCATGTGCTTAAATCTGGAAATAATAGCTTCTGTTAAAGGTGGTGTCACGTACTTGAACCGTTATCTTGAAAAACTCGTTCATTCTAACTTGATGACTGCACGAATTGGCGATAGCATCCAAAGAGAGTATTCCGACTTTCACAGTCCGGAATATGTTAAAGAAGAAATGAGATTATATTCTCGAAGTGAAAAGCGGTTGGATATATTTTGGATGGATTTATTATATAAGCACTGTAAATGGAAAAACTTAAAGAATTTCGTTAAAATAATTATTATTCTGTCGACTCACAAAATAAACTTATTGCATAAAGGTGGTGGTTGGCTGTATAATCTAAGCAATGAATAATACAAACAATAAAATAGCCTCGGAAAGGACTGAAACTTTAATTGACAAAAGGCGTGCACACGGAAAATGTAAAGGTCAAGTTTCACGCGACGAATGGAGACTGGGTGTTTTGAATGCTAAGGGGGGGGGGATGATCTCCAGTTTAAAAAATTACGAGAAACTATGCACGTAAGGAAACGAGATATTTTATGTGTACCTGAAACAAAGAAAAAGGGATGCGAAAGTAGGGAAATAGAAAACGGGCTGTTAAAAGGCGGATTCGAAATATGGTCTGGAGTAGATAGTGAAACACATCGTAGGCGAGGAGTAGTTCTGATTTTGAATGAAAGAGCGAAGCAGCATCTCGGAGATCATGATTTCGTATCTCCAAGATTGCTGTGGGATAGAATGAAAGTAGGAGTCAGAAGATTATTTATCATAGCATGTTACGCGCCAGTTGATAGTGATCCCAGACAAGTAAAAGACGCCTTCTGGGACACTTTAAATGGTACGATCAATATTTGCGATCATGGTGAAATAATAATTCTGCAAGGAGATATGAATGGATGGGTTGGCATCCAAAGACAGGATACAGAAAGAGTACTAGGTAATTCTGGGGATCCAAGAACAAACTATAACGGAGATAAATTAGTTGGCTTATGCTTAGAAAAGGGTCTGTTTATTACAAATACTTGGTTTAGGCATAAAATGATCCACTTGCACCATACACCTTGTCTAAAGGAAATAGCTACAGTATAATTGACTTTGTTGTTGCGGATGAAATACTAAGAGAGCTAGTCAAAGATACAAGGGTCATGAGGGGTTCTGAATGCAATACTGATCATTATCTTCTGATCTACAAAATTAACGTAGGTTGGGGATGGAGAAAAAAGATAAACAAGAAAACAAAACAAACAAAAAAAGCATAGGTAAGGCAACTTTAGGGGCACTTATACGAAGTGTGTGGTACCGCGGTTGTAGGAAGAATGTCTGGTGATGCATGGTGGAATGATAAAATTGAGGCAGCCTAAAAAATAAAGAAAGAAGCGTAAACGAGAGCTTTGAACATGACAGGTTTTAGCGATGAGAAAAGAAATAGACGTATAAATGATTACAGACGCAAAAAGAGGATATTCAAGCGATTAATCAAAGCAATGAAGGGGCGGGGTTAGAGACGTAGAACACAACGTAGAACGTAGAACGTAGAACACAATGAGTAAGAAAACTCGATTGAGAAAGTCTGTGTAACTGAGGTTAGGGATATAATCAAGAACTTGAAAAACGGTAAAGCTTCCGGGGTAGACAGTATTAACGTTGAAATGCTTAAACACGGTGGCGAGTACATACCATATAGACTGTGCGAACTGATAAATCTATGCATCGAAATAGGAGAAGTCCCAGGTGCTTGGAACAAAGCTATTATCATGTCAATATACAAAAGAAAGGGAGATAAAAGCGACTGAAATAATTACAGAGGCATCAACTTATTAAGTACTGTAAGTAAAATATACTCAAAAATACTTATTCATAGGGTAATGAAAATAACAGAAGAAAAGACTTAGGAAGTCCAAAGTGGGTTTATGCCAGGAAGTTCATGTACGGATCAAATATTTAATTTAAGGCAAATCACAGAAAAAAGTTGTAGAGGGGGCAAAAAAGTTTTCTATGCATTTGTTGACCTAGAAAAAGCTTTCGACAAGGTAGATAGAAGTAAACTTTGGGAAATGCTGAAAGAGTACAGAGTAAATGGATGGTTCCTACAAGCAATAAGAATAATATGTACGGGTGGCAAAGCGAGTGTACACGGGAAATTGAGTGACTGGTTCGATATTATGCAAGGCGTTAGGCAAGGATGCGTTATGTCTTCATGGCTATTTATATTATTTATAGACAAGTGTTTAAGAATAGCTCTTTTCGACCAAGGTGTGGATCTCGAAACAGTACCGGTACGTGGGTTAGCTTTCGCAGATGATAAGGTTGTTATGGGAGAGTCAATCGAAGACTTGCAAAGAATGTTTAATAAGCTGAATGCAAGTATCATGAGCATGGACCTAAAAATTAAAGTAAATAAAACAAAAACTATGGTTTTCGAAGGAAAGAATGAGAAAACAATATGCAAAATTGTATGAAATGAAGAGAGAATTGAACAAGTTGATAAATTCGTATAGCTCGGTAGCTTATTTACTAGGTACGGGAAGAGAGAAAAGGAGTTAGATAGACGCATAAACGAAGGTGAGAAGGTTATTGGTAGAGCAGGCCCCCTTATCAGGAGTAAAAATGTATCAAATAAGGCTTAAACGGCAATATATAATTCTATATTTGTACCGACTGTACTATACGGGAGCGAAAAAATAGACCTATCAAGAAAATGATAAGAGTAAAATTAACGCGATTGACATGGGATTCTTGCGTATAATATGCAAGAAAACTCTGATGGACAAAGTGAGCAACGAGCTAATCCTTAAAGAATGTGGTGCGGAAGAGAACGACTAACGAAACAAGTGTATCAAGGTAAAGTAAATGGCAGCGTGCCTCCAGAGGTAGACCGCGGAAAGAATGGTTAGAATGTGTAAATGAGACCCTAGTTAGAAGGGACATAAGAAGCCGTAGAAACACGAAAGCTTGCATGAGAAATTGCATGGACGTCAAAGAAGCTAGAGAAGTATGCCAGGACAGAAAAGTATGGTGGAAAATAGTTAATAAGAATAGTTTCAGTAGAGTGAATAACGCCTGAAACAAAAGACCTTGGATACTAATGGACCCAAGTGGGGAACCTCACATGACGACTTTGTGAGGATCTTCACTTGGGGTGATTTCTAGAGAGATTGATGAGCAACCTGGGTCGGAGCAGTGTTACGGAATAAACGTGTTATTTAAAAAAATAAAAAGAGAATTCTAGGTCAATCTAAAAATTCTATAACCCCTTCATCACACTACTCCCTTCTCCACCGGGTGAGTCACGCCTACCCCGAAACGGAAACGGCCTAATAGCTTGTTTGTATAGTGCGAACTCCACACATAACGTTACTTTTTTTTTAATTTGAACCAATATTAATAAAAATTACGTAACATCTTGAATTCACATGAAATCTCTGAAATCACTTAAAGTCCGTGCCGAGGTCAGTGCGCACTCCATCGGCCGAGTTGCGAACCACTCGGTAAATATTTTTAAAAAATCGTTTAGAATATTTTCAAAAAATGTAATCTCATGCCAAATTTTTTTTTAATTTTAATTTTTTATTTGCATTCAATACTGAAAAGTAAACTTGGCCAGTCAAGCAAAATGTTTTCTACATTTGAAAAATATTTTTCAAAGATAAAGGTTTATTTTTTGGCCTACTGGCCTTAAAAAATTGACTTGCTTACACTTCCATTTTCTTTAAACAATTTTCTTACGCCTAACTCCTAAAAATTACATCCATCCACACCTTTTCTCTAAGACCACCTTATCTCTAACATCTACTCTTCATCCTTCCTTGTTTTTTTCTCCATCTTACCCGACACGCCCTTCACCCATGCTACTGCATGGGTGCCTTTCATGCATGGTTGCCTTTCATGCAACAATACTTCCATATTTATTCCACTTCTTTCCATTTCCTTACGTTCCTCCAACCAGTGCTCCACTTTCGCATCCCCCTTCCTGTTCACACATCCTCTTCTCTCTAGAAAGCCAGAACCTATTATACTCCTGCGTGCATCCGCATCTTATTCTCGCTATATCCTCCTGACTTCCTTTCTCTCCTCTCTTACACAAATATTGCGCTCTCCTCCTTGGCATAATCCAAACAAAGTTCCTGTTAAACCTTGCCTCCTTTATGCTCTCCTCCCCTTCTGTCCTATCTTTCTCCATGCAGTTCATCTTACCCATCTCTTCTTTTCTATCCTCGTGTTTCGTTCTTACTTTATCTAAAATTCATTAGTTTTAAAATACCTCACCCTTTAAACCTCCATCTTTTCACCCCGTCTCCTGTTCTCCTTATCCCACCAACACTCCCTAAACAGCTTACTTCCCCTCTCTTCGAATAATTTCTCATATTTACACTCTCTACTTCCGGTTATAATCCCTAACCTTGTTCTCCCCGTCTCCCTCCTGACTATGTAATTAGGCTTGTTCCTGTTTCCTTCCTCTCTTTTCTTCCATGCACATACCTCCACTCTATAAAATAAGACACTTAGCACTAGCGACTCTAACAATTTCATTGTCCTTCCAAGATCATCTGCGAACAAATTCTTTCCTTGTCCCCTCACCATTCTTATTACTGCATTTGCACTTCTCACTCTCTCTTTTATATCATGCCTTATTTTTATCATTTGAAAATTTAATGACAGTAATAAGGAAAACTTATGAAAACGAAAAATTGCTCCAATATCAACATTAGTTAACTAGCTCATATATTTTTCAGGCGAATTATAGGTAAAAATGCGTTTCAGTGTGTTGCAGGAATCTACAAAAACTGTTTATCTTTGTGTATTTTGAAATTCAAGATTTTTCCTGCCACCCGGTATAAACATTTTTAAATCATTCATTATGGAGACTATTCCTTATATGTAGTATAAGAAATCCAGTGCATATAATTCCAGGAGAAAGATGTTTAGGGGGCATTGCAGAACATTAATTGCAATGAAACTGCAAGTAAAAGTAAGAGAATTTTTAAGCTCTAAATTTGTATTTAGAAAAAATAGAAAACTAAGAAAATTCATTGGTAGACCTAAAACGGTCTCGCACATAAGTTTTTTGAAACTGCGTATGCATGAGCGAAACACTTCGTAAAAAAACACTTCAGGTGGGAGGCAACACGCACTTGTGAATAGTGCATATTGCAGATTCATAAGCAGACATACGAAGAAGTTATTTAACAGAAAATAACTTACTTTTATAAATATTAGGTTAAAAAGTTGGCCAATACATAAATAATCAAAAATATATTTAGAACACTCGTCCGCCATATTGGACTCACCATTTTATTTTCGGCATTTATAACATCGGATTCGTAATCAGCCACCCCAAAAATCCGATCGAATCTCTTTCTACCGTATGAGATAGGCAGGGAGGATCTGATTGTGTTCCAATGACAGGTCTTGCTTTTCGTTTGGAAACGATCTCTTTTTGTTGCCTGTCTGTCTATGCAGTACTGTTTCTTCTTCGTTTTCTGTGTCGATTCGTAGATAATATTTGGTAGCTACGACAGCGCCACAAAATTAGAAGAAATTTGATTTTGAAGTAAATATTAAGAAGAAGTCGTATAGTAAATACCTACAATTCGCTGATCAGTAGTTGAAACTCTGGCAACGCTAGCATTTCATAACCTCCGTCTTTCATCGGACTCTCCAGGGAACCCACACCACCAGTAGGCGTCCTGTACACAGCAGTTTCTCTGCGAATTACTGTGACAACTCCAGATTGGCCTTCATACTCCCTCTAAAGGCACTCTCTGATGTTCACCTTAACATTGCCCGTCGCTTGTATCCCTAAGTGCTTCTGGACAGAGTGCATCACCTCCTCGACGTCAGTTGTAGCTTCAATCCGCAGTCGGTTTTATCTAAACCGTCTCGGGCACCTCGGCATCTTCCTCCATCTGTAAACCCTTGCTGACTATTACTCCACGCCCTGCCTTTCTCTTTCCTTTCTGTGACCCCTCTGCGGTCAATTTTCCGCTTAAGAAATGATCGATGCAATCGAAATTTTGTGCCATCATGTTCCCATGAGTAGCTAGGGAAACCTCGCAGCGTCCAGCTCGGTTGTTGAAGCCTTGGCTTGGGTTTTTCCCTTCGGGATCATCTCTGGATTATATGCTGCGACTGCTTATTCAGTTGTGTAACCGTATTCACTTGAAACCCTCGGTAAAGATCACTCTATCCACAACCCTCGGATGCCGCCGGTAGCCAGGTTAGAGGCACTGAGTTAAAAATAGAATTGAGCATTTATAATTGCCATAGTCTGTTTTAGGACGTTCGAAGCAGGCCTTTATCTCAAAATGGAATTGCTTCATTTTACTTTATGTAACTGAAAAAATATCGTTTAAGAACTTAACAAAGTTCACTGCAAACATAACTTTATTTCGAACAAATTCTCTATTCATGACACCGTCACACATTAACTATCTATAAAACTACAGTTGGGTGAAGGTCAAACACACAGTCAAACGCGTAAATTTCATAGCAGTGATCTTTGATTTGTTATATGTATATATAAATTAAATAATTTTAGCTTACATAATTAATTATATGGAAGGACGTTATCATAGCACCAAATTGGAATGGGAAGGTCAGCTAAAGTTTGGAATAAGTACAAAAATTCAAGTAATACAATGACATACGAAATAATTTTCAAAATTGTTAAATAATTGAATAGTAGCAGTTATTTTTTCTACCTTTTTTTAAGTCGCTTGAGGGCGGCGAATAAAACTGATCCATGCAATATGCCCAAACATAACTCCTCGGCTGACACTGATGACTCCTTTTATGCGCCTAAGGAGAAAAACGTGGAAAAAATCATTGCTAACACCTTAATATTTAATAATGTGAAAACTTTATTTCGTATGTCATTGTATTATTTGAATTTTTTACTCATCCCAAGCTTTGTGTGAGCTTTGTTTGCTCGCAATAAAATTATCTTCGCAGTGAAGTTTGTTACGTTCTTAAGCGTTTTTTTGTACCCTCACTTATTCAAACTTTAGTAGAGAGGTCAACATCTTTGAAACCAATAGAAGGGCCTACTCATGTTTTAAATCAAGTCTTTATGCACAGTGGATAATTGACTAATTCCAATACTTTTTATGTAAAATTATTTTTCTTCTAACCCGAGCATTCGAAAAAATGATTTTACACAAAAAGTTTTGCAATTGGCTAATTTTTACTCCGAATAAAAACCTTATTCAACCTAGGGGTATGCGCTAAGTGTATGAAAAAGATGTAACTGTATTATTGTTTGAATAAAATAAGGCAATTCAGTTTTGAGGTTGAGGTCTCGCTCCAACGCCTTTAAATTATGCAAATGGGCAAAATAATATTACATTATTATGATTATATTCTACATGAACTTATTCAAATTTATTACAAATCCCAGATAAGTTAAATAAAAAATCTAAAATTGTTAGATCTTGAGGGGCTAGATTTTTTGCAATTTTTTACTTTCCAATGTGATATGAAACACTTTTGTAAATCCAACCCTTATTTTAAAAAGCAAAAAAGTATTAAAAAGAAACGATCTAGCTATAAAATAGTTATATAATATTAACACGTTATTTTTAAAGCGTAGCTAAGGAGCTAAATTATTCTTCACCCCTAATCATTACAAAAAGAACGCTCGTGATGTATAAGCTAAAATTGAAACATTTTTGATCAAAATTATTTTCCTGTCTATGTGTGTATGTTTAAAAAATATAATTTGCCTTTGTCGATGCATCTTTTAATGCCTTCAAACAACTTCCAGGACAACAATTATTAACAAAAAAAAAATCCATTTTATATAACGAAGAATCTAAATTTTCAGAACGATTGAAAATTGTTTGAGACTAGACTTTTTCTAAAATAATTTTTTCAAATAGTTATTAAAACTATTTTTAAAGATAATTTGTAATAATTTTAAAACCCTAAAAAGCACTTGTGTGACTAGGGATGCTGGGGATCTACATGTATTTTGAAAATTGTACAGACAACCATCTTCTTTGCACACTCGAGCCTGAGATCTTTCTGCAAGACTTCGAGAAACGAACTACCAAGACCTGAAAAGGGAGCTGCAACTACTAAACTCAAAATATTGGGTTAAAGTAATTGTCCTTATGATCGGTATTCTCAGAAGTGCGAAGCTATCACATGTTCGTAATCTTACAGTCATACCAGCGTGCCAAAAATATGCCAAGGCACTTTCGATATATATGCATAAAGCTGTTGGTGTTGTCATTGTTGTTTCCATGAGCGGCTAGGGAAAAATGTTTGTCCATCCTTCTAAAATCTCGATTGCAAGGATAAGGCTGCATACACTGAGAGGTCGTCCGGAATCCCAAGGTCATCTTTTAGGTCCCCTCACACAGGTGCCATTTCGCTTTCGGCACGGTTTGTACGCCTCAGATTAAGGGTTATATATAATTAAAAGTTTACCATAAGGATAAGCGCGAAATTTTGCCGTGAGCAGTTGCTAATCTGAAAAACTGCACCCGCTCCCAGCGAAACCGCTATATATAGGAAATTTAATGTCAAGCGGGACAGTGGACTGCCCAGAACTAGTATTCATCGATTTAAAACATATACGGCTCAAAATGTTTGTATTTCAAAACTCTATCAAAGGCCGCTTGGTAATATTAAAAAAAACATGACAGTTCCAATATGGCGCCTGAAATCATTAAAAAAATGTGTTTAATTTAGTAGGTATTATGGGCATGTAACAAATATGAAAAATATCTGAATATGTAAAATACTAAAACATAGTCGAATTAACACTATTTTTCGATGAGATATGTAGTAAAACCACCTTCAGATTATGTTTTCGGGGTCGCCGAATACGCATCCAATGTTAATTAAACCCCATCTGGTCACTATTCGTCCCGAACCTCAAAAAATACTTCAAATCGTCGAATTAACACTGTTTTGTGATGGGTAATATAGCCCAACCACCTTATCTTTAAGTTTTCGGGGTCGCTGAAACCAATTATAATATTCGTATAACTTCAGCTACATAGAATTTAACCTTAACCTCCAATAACACCCTGATTCGCTAAGATTATACGTTTGGCTATCATATTGATACCTCTCTGTGTTTGAAAGGTTTGAGACTGGCGTTATGCTGAATACACAATGCCCGCATAATTTTTTTTGCTCTATTCTTTTTTTTAAATTTTATCTTTCGTGTAATTGAGCAGTCTACAATTGTTATTGTATTTTTATCACCTGAACATTTGTATAGATTTAATTTTTTATTTGTTACCAAAAAGGTGTGTGCACTCTAAATGATCTTTACTTGTGGAGCTTCAGCAAATTTTTTTGTTAAGATTAAGTTTAGTCTTTTTATGATCTTTATCCAATAAAGACAAGACATGATCATGATGCTAAAAATTTGAAAAAAACTACACTTAGCTATAGAGATAGTCGAGTAATACTCTCAGGAGAATGGAATGGAGTTTGGGTTGGAAAACTGCGCCAAGGTGTATTTGAAACGAGGAAAACTTAATGGCAATCCCGAAGACCCTTAGCTCGCCGACAGAAACGCTATACAACACCTTAGCATTTCTGTCGACGAGCTCAGGGTCTTCGGGGTTGCCAATAAGTTTTCCTCGTTGCTAAAAAAACCTTAGCGCAGTTTTCCCACCTAAACTACAAACGTCTTATTTAGCATATTTGATGTTCCAAATTTTTGGCGAGGAACAAAGTATTTGCAACGAAAATGCTCGTTGTCCCGGTAGTACATGATCAAAAGCATGCACCTTCAGTCTTCTGTTCCGAAACTCTATATCTAACGCCGTCAAGATGGTCGCGGAATACTGAATCTTGAATATCTTTAAAAGGATTCCCGCTTCAGGAATCTCTTCTTAAAATGGGCGGGAAACACGAAGAACTGGCCAATGGAGCGTTTCTGTACAAACCAGCAGCGGAGGAAGTTGCTGCAATGCTCGGCCTGGACTGCAATATCAGAGATATTGGCATTTCAAGACGGCATCATTCTCCATGTCCTCAAAGCGTACGAGAGTTTTGCCAGACCATCGTATTAAGTCCGTCACAGACTATAAAAACCTATCCCACGGTCCTGAGACAACCGCAGGATTTCGCCGGGATCGGGTGCTAATCTGAAAATTTGCACCCGATCTCAGCGAAATCGCGGTAAAATTTCAGCCATACTCTATAGATTTGTGGCCAAAGTATTGTAGTCAGCTAAAAATTCAAAACCGAATACTCAATTGCTAAATATTATAAACCAAGAAAAGTACTTTTACAATCGTTGATTGCGTCATCAATTGCAGAAAATAATATTTTTTTACGATTTACGGGGAAAAAATTATTTAAGAAATAAAATTTTTTAAGCACTAAATATTGAGAAGAAAATAACTTTACAGTTCCCACGACTTACAGAGAGAAAAAATTGTTCGAATAAATCATAATTGTTAAAATAGGTCAGAATTATAGAAAAAATACTTGAAAACACATTTAACAGATACCGTTGTTAGCGTGAATTTGGTAAACATTTGATCGAAAACCCAACTCTGCTTGCTCCGACATATTATTATGTATGCAAGAAATTATGTAAGAAATTAGACGTAGGCAAGAAAGTACACAAAAATATTCGAATGTGCGGCCTCAAAATGTAGAGCCAAATACACAATCTGATAAAGGGCCTTCATGATAACCTTCTCTGGCTTTCTTTGCGCTTCTGAAGGTAGGGAAGTTATTCTTTGATCAGAGATTCTATTTTAATATGGTTTTCCTTATTCCAGATGCATAATAATTTCACTTTTTGATTATTAAACAAAATAGAAACGGGTTTTAACAATGTTAGAAATTAGATAGATAGATAAACATTTATTTTTCAGCCTGCTGGCCTTAAAAATTGACTTGCTTACACTTCCATTTTTACAGAATTTTTTTACAACTATCTCTTTAAAAACTAACATCCATCCACACATTATCTCTAAGCCGATCTTTCCTTCCTCGCACGCATGTTGCTACTTTCTCGCTTTTCATCGCCTTGCCATCCTCTGCCTCCGCACCTAATCCCTAGTCCTACTCCTTTCCAACTCTTCACACTCCTCCGAACAGTGCTGTACTTTCGCTATAACTGCCTGACTTCCTTGCTCTCCTTTTTCAGGCAAATATTGCGCTCTCTCCCTTGGCATAATTCACACATAGTTCCTATTAAAACCTGACTCTCTAATGCTATCCTCCCCTGCTTCCTTCTCTGTCTCCATTCTGTTTCTTTTAACGAACTCATGTACCTTCCTTCCTTCCTCATGCATTCTTCTCACTTCATTCATCTGCAATCTATTCGTTCTCAAATACCTTTCCCTTTTCACCTCCTTCTCCCACCAACTATCCCTAACCAGCTTACTTCCCCCCTCTTATAAAAATTTCCCCTCATATTTACATGCTCGGCTCCCTGTTATAATCCCTAAACTCGTACTTTCTGTCTCCCTCCTGACAATATATTTTGGCGTTTTCTTTGCTAACCCCAGTGTCCACTTTACATACCTCTCCTTTATCCTATTTACCTCCTCACTTACCTTCCACCCCCACAGCTCGCTCCCTAAAATAAGACCTTCATCACTAGTGAATCAAACAGTTTCATTCTCTTTACAAAATCATCTGCAAACAACCTCTTTCCCAACCTCCACATTTGCCTCATTACCACATTTGTCCTTCTCACTCTTCTATATGACTATCCACTCCTCCATTCCTCCGAAACAGGAAGTCCAGGTACACAAACTCTTTCACCTCCTGTACCGATTTTCCCTTTCACTCCCACTCCCCTCCCTTATCTCTCCCCCTCCTTTCCTGAACAACATAACCTTAGACTTATCCACATTTAACTTCAACCTATTTTTATCCAAGTATCTTCTCAATCTTTTCATCTCCTTTAAAGCCTCTTTGCTCTTTGCTAGCAGCATTATGTCATCTGCATAGGCGAGTGACCATATCCTTACCCCTCCTACCCTAACTCCTCCTACCACTCCGGCCGCTTGCTTACTTTCCATGTCTGAGATTAAAATTGAAATTGAATCAGAGATTCCCTACCCTGCTCTCACCCCATTTTAAGTATCATAAACCTCTCTCCACTCCCCTCTCTTCCATTGCCTCTTATAAACTCCCCCTATTCACCGAAGGAAACGCGCCTTTTAGATCTACAAAAAACGCGTACACTTTGGCACCCCTTTTGGCTAGTTCTCTATCCACTATGTGCTGCAAAACGTAAATATTGTTAGCAGAACTCTTTTCCTCGCTAAAGCTCGCCTGCGTCACCGGCAGTATGCGTTTCCCCTCACATCTTTCCGCAGTCTATATGTTAGCACCATCGCATATATTTTGTACGCCGTATTCATTAGCGTAATTCCTCTATTGATTTTCCTGGCTCTCCCTACCCCCTTTCTTATACAGTGGTACGATCAACCCCTCCCTCCATCCTCTTCGTAATTCCTCCCCCCGCCCTAATTTTTTCACTACCCCCTTCAGCCTCTCCCTTACCTCCCGTGTGCCTAACAGCCATGCTTCGTTCTCTACACCGTCAAACTCTGCTGCCTTAGACCTTTTCACCTTCCATATCTGCCTCCTCGTCATTCAGCTCCTGTTCATCTACCTCCCTCGTTCTTCTAATCCCCTAATCTCTCTTCCGTGTGTCTGATCCCTGAAATGAATCTTTAAAAAATTCCCTCCATTAGTCACTCCCTATCTTCTCACTTATCCCCACCCTACGTTTTCTAAACCTATTTATTATCTTCTACACGTCCCCTGCTATGTTAACATTTCTCAACCCCTCTTCCAGCTCTTTTGCCTTTTCCTGCTCTTTCGTCTTACACATTATCCTAAAGTCCTTCCTCATTTCTACGTACTCCTCCTTTTTCGCAATTCTTTCCTTCCATTTCTGGTACTTCCTTTTCACCTTTCTCTTCATCATTTTACATTCCCTATCCCATCACGACTTTACCATTCCTTTCTTCTTCTTTCTAAATACCTTCTTTCCACATATCCTTTTACTTTCCACCGACTCCCCCTTAAAGCTTACGTTTCCCAACTGCTCCTGATACTTCTCTATTGCTTGTCTCGGCCATGAAACTCTCTCCCCCAGCAACCCTTCTTCCCCACCCTGCCTTCTGCCAACCTCCCCCTTCATACACTAACTTAATGGCTGATGGTCCGATTCCACCCTCTCTTCCATTGCGAATTTCTCTATTTCCTCCCACCCTTGCATATTCATTATCACATAGTCTATCACATAGTCTATCACACATACCCCCATCTTATTCACATACGTGGATCCTCTCACTTCGTCCCATGTTACCATACCATTCGCCACAGCCCATCCTCTGTCCTCCATCCAGTCTCTTTGAATCTCCCCCTCTTTATTTATTAACTTACCCTTCGATTTCCTTTCGAACCCCTATCCTTCTCGGTACAGCCCCCCCCCTCCCAATTCTCGCATTAAAGTCACAAACTTGTATGTTACCGCTCCTATATTTACTGTCCTGATTTGCACGCCCTGTCCCTCCCCCTCTCCATGGACTTCTTCCTCTAATTAATATTAGGATGGGTTAACTTTGGTACAACCTTCTTCCACGTGTCCTTCCAGAACTTTTCAATTCCTCCTGGGAGGTAAGAATTCTGCGTCTTCGCCGTCCACGTGAAATCTATATTAACTCCCATGGGAGTTAGGAAGCATGTGGTCTCGTGGTCCACATAAAATTAATATTTACAGGTAAAGTGCAAGGCTTTAGACTCCAAGTTAAGGGGATAAGTTTCCTGATGGATGAGTGGAATGGGCGATGATTAATGGTCCTTCCAAGTGCAGGAGATCCAACTTCCTTTCTCCTCCTTTCTAATTCTCCTCTCTCTCTATTCAAATATTCTAAAGTCGATTCCAGAGATTTATTGCTCCCAATTTTCTCGAATCATATGGTGAAACCAATATGTTCGAGCCCAATGATTGGCAAGAAAATACAAAAATAATATTGTGGGAAGATATCATTTTAGGTTTTACAGAATGCAGTTATATATAATATTATATTGTATATTTTATGGTTACAAGCCCAAAATAAATATTTTCCTTGAGGATTGAATTACGGTACATATATTTTTATTGAGAAATATTCCGTATATAATTGAAAAAATTAGTTACATAACTAATCGGAAGATAACAGAAGTACGAGCTAAAAGATCTGGTTACATAGTTCGTTGGAAGATTTCAGAGATATGAGTCGAGATATTGGTTACATGGTTATTTGGAACATTTCAGAGATATTGATTACACGGTTATTCGGAGGATTTCAGTAATGTAACTCGAGATATCGCTCACATGGTTATTTGAAATATTGATTACACGTTTATTCGGAGGATTTCATAAATATAAGACGAGATATTGGTTACATGGTTATTTGAGATATTGATTATATGTTTATTCGGAGGATTTCAGAAATATGAGTAGAGATATTGGTTACATGGTTATTCCGAAGATTTCAGAGATATAAGTTAAGAGATTGATTACATGATTATTTGAAAAATTGTCGAAATGTGATTATATATACATATTTTTATACTTTTCAGTTAGTATAAACATTTGATTATATACACATGAGGTTTGATTAATTCATGGATCCTAGCACAACAAATCCTTACAGACGACCGAGTATCCTCTTTAAATGTCATAGAAGTGCATTCTCACACATTCACGAATATTGATGACTTACGAGAACTAGCACCGAACAAGTTAAATGGTTTAAAGGGTACCATGATTCGAATAATAACTAATGTGAATTCCTTATTTCAAGTCTATGACAGGAAGAATTTTAGAGTTAGAAAAATCGATCAATTAGATGTCTTGAGTACTTCTTATTATTTTGATTAATACATAAACCTTGGACAAAGGGTTACAATATTTTTTACGATACCGGGAATAGAAGGTTACATTATTTTTTTACAAATTCGATTCACATGAATTTCGGAGATTGATGGAGTATACAGTATTTTTCTACTTCGTTTTTACATGAATTTTTATGATTTTTGTTAATACATGAATTCCGGAAACATTCAAACGTTACAATAT
Source organism: Druon quercuslanigerum (assembly GCA_010014905.2). Taxonomy (NCBI): domain Eukaryota; kingdom Metazoa; phylum Arthropoda; class Insecta; order Hymenoptera; family Cynipidae; genus Druon; species Druon quercuslanigerum. The sequence goes on from JAAAKG020008001.1 coordinate 16,637, forward strand.
TTTTTTATGATATCGGTATCTTATTACGGTCCGTTAGTACATGATTTTTATTATTTCTATTAATACATGATTTCTATGATTTCTGTCAGTACAAAATTTTCGATGATTTCTATAAATAAATGATTTTCTAGGATTCCAATTAATGTAACAATATTTTCTACAATATCGGACTAAATTGTGGAAATGTACCTCTAAAAACATACTTTTTTATGATCAAATTTTTAATAATATACATGAATTTAAACGATATTAATATGACTATCATCAGGTATACTAATTTATACTGAAATGACTATACTAATAGTATAAGGTTACTGAGAGTGACATCCCCCCTGTCAGCACGAAATATGGGGTGAAACTACATATTAAAGTAAGGGTTTCAACCTATAATAATACATTAAAATTGGCAGTATATGTAGCTTATTAGTTCATTTATCTATTTCTATTATGTAAATAGTTGGATCAATTATTTTAATTATAAAAAAAAGAAACTCAGAAGTTGAGGCACATTTCTTATATACTCAATATGTAAGGATGAAATGTTCCTTATTTATCCTTTTTAAGATTTAATTCTTCTGATGCTTTTACAATTTTTTGCTATATGAAATCTGCTATAGCATCTTTTACAACTATTGGTCCATGGGTATAACTTTGCGGGTCCTAGGTTTATAATGTTTTTTGTTGATGTTTCTTTTCCTGACATAAATTCATATTTTTTATTTAACATATCAAGATATAATTTTGCGCGTCCTAGTTTTATAATGTTTTCTGTTGATGTTTCTTCTCCTGACATAAATTCATATTTTTGATTGAACATATCAAGGATATTCTTGCTACATTTCTTTTCGCTCCTGTTTTTAAATCTACATAACCTCCCGTTGATATAAATAAATCATTTACGACATTCAATATTCCGGTTGGTTTGGTATTACATACTCAAGTTTGGTGAAACTATATTGAATTCTTATATTTTCAAGTTTAAAAATTTCACATGCTACAGGCTTTGTTACTGATACACCTGGTTTTGACATTTTTATTTTATTTAAATTATCTTAAATTGACGGGGTTCAACCTTCTGGTTGTGTATTGCAACAGTTGTAAGATGTTATTTTGTCGTTGTGATTTTCCTAAAAGAAAAAGAAAGTTATATATAGTAATTTATTTCTGATTTGTATAGATAATAAAATTTAATTTTGGTTTATAAGGATGATTTAGGAAGAAATAAGAATTGATAGAAATTTTATATTATTATTAATATCTGAATATCTGATAATATCATATAATTGATAAATTGGATGCGTTAAATATCATAAATCATAACAGTAGAAATGAAGTAGAATTGTTAGGAAAATTTATGATAAAACTGGTGAAAAAGATAGAATGGACCAAGCTCTATAATCTTTTTCGCCTTAAGGTAAGTAGTGTTTATTTATTTTATATTCTTGTAGGGTTGGTATATTATAAATGATTAGGTTTACCCTTATAAAAATGATCTTGTTCAGGGCTGTTTGTCTACTTTAAATAATTAGGGTGCTGGTATATTATGATTGGATCTATGAGATGGATTCTCATTTTGAAGAAATTTTGATTTTTTTTTGTAGAGAACGAGTAAGAATAAGAGATGACTTACGGGAATCGAATAGATTTGTCTCCTATTTTTTGAAAGAGTTGCAACTATATTATTATCTTGTGCTGGTGCCATATTTGCTTCTGGACCTTGAACCTAGAACGAAATATCAATTAGATTAGTAAGAGTTGGATTTAGTTAAGTAAGGATAGAAACAGGTTTTGTTTTTTGGATGTGTTACTGGCGTGCTCATGGATTCGTAACGTTTATCGGAGAGGTTCTTTGTGCTAGTGGAGAGTTGTTATTTATTTGTTATGGATGTCAAGATCTTCTCCTGGGGGTATCCTGGTCATTTTCTTCCCAAGTAATTTTAATATGACTGTATATTATTAAGTTTTGTGGTTAAATTTGTTAAATAATTTTCGTATGTTTCCAGTTTCTCATGTGGAAGGGGCGGTTCGCAAGCCCCATTAGGCATTTTTATTGACAAATGGTTTGAGATATTCTGCTAAAACATGATGGGATCTTTCTAAGGATCCATTTGATTGGAGATAAAACGCTGCTGCTTTGAATTGTCTTATTCTGAAACGTTTTGCTAAATGTCAAATTAGATTACTCAGAAAGTTTGTTCCCTGATTTATTAGGAATTCTTCTGGCGAGCTAAAAATACATATATACCTTTCAACGAATGCATCTGCTATCGTACTAGCTTGTTGGTCAGGTAAGGGTATGGCTAATGAATATTTTGTTAGATTATCTTTCTTAGATTATCATTACCTGTTGTTATTTCCGCTAATGGGCCAACTATACCCATAGATATTTTTTCGAAGGCAATACCTGGTGTATCTGTAATTATTATTAGATTTTCGATTTTTACTCGGACCAATTTCTTTAATTGTCATTGTAAACAACCTTGTATGTATTTTTGGATATCTGTTTTCATGTTTTCCCTAAAATGTGTATGTTTAATTCTGCTGTATATTTTCATTACTCCTTTGTGTCCACCTAAAGCTGAGAAATGTGCTTTTTTAATAATCGATTTTTGTTGTTCTTTGCTTGCATATTGAATAATTTCCTTACAAATGATTATTTTTGTCTATGTATATGAAAATACATCTTGTGATGTTGATTCTATTTCTTTCCAATCGATATGTGAAATTTTTGCAATACTTATTGTTTTTAGTTTCAATTTTTTGCATAAATCTCTTTAGGGAATAAATTGATTTTTTAATATTGTCAAGAGCTTCTGATAAACTGCTACCTGATTCTATTTTAATAGGTAATGTTATATGATAGAAATTTCCCTTCTTTATTGCTTTAGCATCCCCTATAACAAGATGTTTAAGTTCATGGAGTTCATCTTTAGGTATTTCTGTTGTTGATGTAAAATATGCATAATTATCTTTCCTGATTCTAAGTTGATCTCTACATTCTATTGTGATTTTAGGATCTTGACTTACCTTTAGTGTATCTACTTGTTGCGTGGTCGGTGTCTGTCGATCAATACTAGAGTTTCTTAAAGCGGGATGCTTTTTGTTGTATATTCGAGTTTGTGTATCAGATATTAAGTTTTCTTCTTCATTAAAAAAAATCTTCGGATTCGCCTAAAAATTCGATAAGTTTATTATAATTATTGTTTCTATTTCCTGGAGAGTTTTCATCATTAAAATCTTCATATTTTTCTTCACTTGATTCTTCAGAGGTACGGAAATTTTTATAAAGGGATTCATTTATTATTTTTTCTTTTTGTTTGAGAATATTGGGTTTGAGTCTTTATTTACAAATATTTCTTGATTTTTATTGTCATTTTAAATGTAAGAATTAATTTGATTATTATCTTTTCTAGACCTTTCTTGTTTTTTCTTAATTTCTTCTTCTGGAACTAGGATTTTCTTGAGTCTTCTGTATTTCTTCTTTTCTAGGGTTGGGATTTCCTCACTAGAAGTAGAGATTTCTGGATTTTGTAAAATTATTAAATTTTCTTGATTTAGTTGTGTCTTTTTACTTTTATTTTTCTCTTGAGTTTGAAATTTATTTCTTAACATATAATTATTTTTACTAATTAGACTTGATTTATTTCTTACAGTTTCTGGATTTCTTGGTTTCCTGCAGATATCTTGAGTTTCTGGATTTCAAAATTCTTTTTCAAACTTATCTATGATTAGATTTTTGATTCTCTTCATGTTTTCTTCGAAGTTTCCTGTATTTGGAATATTCAATAACATGCTTATTATGTTTTAAATTATTGATATGAGAGAATTTATAATATGGGGAGAACTTTCGGAATTTGTTTTTATATGGGTCATTTTTATATTATTATCTGAAATTTGATTAGTTGAATTATTTGTTGTTAAAGTTTGATTTTCTTCAGTGCCAGATGCTTCTTCGTCATTTTCTTGGATGTTGGGTTTTTCGTTTGAAAATTCCTGTTTGTGCAAAATGAACTTCATTTTTTGTTTCATCATTTGCGATAATTTTCGCATTTCTCGATAAGACATTAGCATTTAAATTAGTCTTGCCTGCTTTATAAATTATTTCAAAATCGTATTCCGATAATTTTAGTTTCCATCTGGTTAGAGAAGATTGATCACTTGAATTTTTGAACCAGATGAAGGGTTTATGGTCAGTAACTATTTTAAATTTTCTGCCATATAAATAATGTCTCAATAATGTCTAAAGCCGGTATTAAGTATAAAAGGTTAATTAAAGTCTGGTCCTTCTAAAAGGGGTTCCTCGCATAATTCTTGATTTAAAATATCAAATGCTTTTTGTTGTTTTCCAATCCAATTAAATGGTACGTCTTTTTTGAAAAATTGATTTAATGGCGCTGCTTTCCTTGAAAAACCTTCTATAAATTTCCGGTAATAACCGGCCAAACTTAGAAATTGTTTTATAGTTCTGACATTTTTAGGGATGGGAAATTTTTTTACTCCAATTGTTTTTTAGGGTCTGGACGTATACCTTCTTTATCAATAATATGTCCTAAATAAATTACATAGAATATTTTTAGAGGCCTAATGCCAGTGTTTGATGTTACGACAGAGGTCTCT
>JAAAKG020008012.1:0-21253 GCA_010014905.2 Druon quercuslanigerum
TATTGTATTGAATTTCAACTAGCATAAGAAAGAATTTAGATCCTCAACAGAAAAGTTCTCAATAGAGACACTAAACTCATGTTTCGTACAATCTGCAGGATTTTCTTATGAATATTTTAAGAGTATTTTTAATCGATGCCATATATTTTTTACCACAATTTCTTAAAATAGGTATTTTAATATAAATTTTTGCAAAAAGAATTATTTCAATATTAGCAATTTTAAGAATGTATAAATATTTTTTCGATTGTTACGTTTCCTATTTGAAAAATCAAATAATGATATAGATAGATTGGATTAAAATCAATAGCATAAAAAATTATATTGTAAATTATCATAATTATTTAATAATATATTTATATTTGTATAGTTTTATTAATTTTTATATATTTATATATATATATATATATATATATATATATTTATATTCAATAATAATTATCATGAGTAAATCATCTCACTTGAGAACTATTTTCAATCTCTTTAGTCCAACTATATTTTCTCTCATCAAAGAAACTGGGCCAACGTGAAAATGGCATATCAACCTGTGTTGTTAATGTTTTAAAATTGACGTTGAAAAAATCTTTGAAACAGTAGCTAAGGCGTTTATCTCGAGGTGCTTAAACGAACAATTAGCCGTAATGGTCTCCGTAGTGCGGCACATCGGGCTAAGAAGTAGAAACGTCTTTTACCTCAATAATGTAAGAGAAAACGCCACGTGCTCTCGAGAGCCATTATCCACGTTAAATATATACAGTATTTCATTCCTTAGACTATAATTCCTATATTTCAAAGGATCTCGTACAAGTACTGAGTAGGCTCTATTACAGTATAGACCCACGAAAAATTTTGCATACGGAAATCCGCGACAGTGAAAAGATTTATGGGTAAGATTCATACAAACGACTTCTCTATTGAGCGCGAAGAAATTCCGCTGTCGGGACGAGGACAATTTTATTTGTTGTCATTATCTTTCCCCTCGATGTGAATAATCAAATACGCATTATCCTTTTTTTAAATTACTATGATTCCTCAAATATAACTTTAACTAGAGAAGACGAAGTAAATTTTAGTTAAATAAAATAGGTTTCGAGACAAACAAATGAAAAATATTTAAACTTTTTGCAGAATCTTTAAGAAACGTATATAATCGACAAGTGTTTGCAGCATAAGGTTTATTAGCAGTTGTGATCTATTTTAAGTTATTTTCTTTTTAAATTCTATAATAATTACAAAATTAAAAGTATTGGTAGACCTAAGAAATTTTATGAATGCCAGTGTAAATAGTAATTGTAAATTTTTATAAACTTGCGACTGCCACAACAGTAATGTCACTCATAAGACTATTAACATTTTTTAAGCTGACTGTGTCGCTAATTTTTTGTAGTTAGGATTTTAAATTTTATAAGTAGATTGTAAAAATAAATCTTTTTAATTTTAAAATACTTATAGAAATTTATATTTTCAATTGATTCTTCAGATTGACTCGGAACTCATTTTACGAATAAGCGTAAATCTTTTCTTGTTAATAAACATAATTTTATTTCTGATATAAAACTTTAGTATATGAACAATGTTAAAGTTAAAATGTTACGGATTGGATAAGTTTTTATTATGATTAAATATAATTGTTGATACTTTACAGTGAATGCCTTAATTTAAAAAAAAATTAGAATGTGTACAATAATAAAAAAATAATGCTTATTCCTTCGTAGCATAAAGTTGGTTTGCAGAGATGTTTTATTTTTATTCATGTTTTGTTCAATTCGAGTTATTATTATTAGTTTAGGACCACACAATATGAAAGGAAATAATTTTTAATTTATAGTACATGAAATTCTTTGGATTTATTTTAAATCTCCGCAATTTCACATAAAAATTGAAATTAATAATTAGAACCTAATGTTTTTGAAAGAAATGTATTTGACGTTTTACACATATTTCTTCAAATTTATTTTTCAGCTAATAAGTTATACCGACACATTAAAAATGGTTTGTTTTCATTATTAAATCTTTCTAAATCGTATTTTCTGAAGATAGCTATATTTTATTTTTTTTTAAATTAATTAATTAAGATTAACTGATATTAAACATAATCAAATATCTAAAGATTAAATAATTCTTAAACTTAAAAATGGACCATTTGTTAACTTAAAGCATTCAATATCGAAAATTTTGAATTTTGAATTGCTTAAAAATGTTGTAATATCAACAAATTTTTAATTAACAAACAATAGCTTACATAAATTAAACAAAAAAACTAATGCTTTTGAAATAAATATATATGACGTTTTACTCATGTTTTTCAAATGTATTTTTCAGGAAACAAGTTATACCGACACATTAAAAATAGTTTATTTTTATTTTTAAATTTTTCCAAATTTTATTTTCTGAAGATAATTATATTTTGTTGTTAAAAAACTAATTAATAAATATTACATCATATTAAACGAAATCAAATGTCTAAAGATTAATTAATTCTTACACTTAAAAATGGACCATTTTTTAATTTGAAGCGTTCAAAATCGAAAATTTTGAATTTTCGAATTGCTTAATAATGTTACAGTATCAAAATTTTCTAAATAAACAAATAATAGCTTGCATAAATATAACTGAAAAGATTTCCGAATTTCTGTAAATCTCTGAATTCCTTGAATTCTGTGAGATACTTAATTTCTCCGAATTCCCAGAATTTCTGAAATATTCAGAATTCCTCGTATTCTATGAATTCTGTGGTATCCTAAAATATTTGGATATAGTTGAATTTCGTAATCTTACTAAATTTCCTAAATTCATTTCCTAAATTCATAGAAATTTCTTGAATTTCTTGAGTTCTTTTGAATTCCTATAAATACTTTGCATATATTCCGTGAATTCCATGAATTCAAGGAATTCAAATTGACAATTTGCAGGAATTAAGAAGATTTCAATCAAGTTGAAAGAATTCAAAAGGATTTAAAAGAGTTTGAAAGCCTTTCAAGAAATTCAAAAGACTAGCAATTTTTAAATTAATTGAATAGTAGTCCTGTATTACATTTGCATAAATATTATTACTTGGCAAAGCTGTGTTTTTTCCAATTTTTTGTATTGTTTTAAGGATTCCATGTTTAGAAATATCTAGGTGTAAAAGGAAATAATGCTAAAATTATAAAGAAAAAATTTTTTCGAGATTAATTTTAAATAATAAAAATTGTAAAAAAATTCAATTGAGCATTGGGAACTAATATTTTTGAGGTAAACATACATGAAATTTTAGTTTTCTGATCTTTCTTTAAATTTCCTTTTTAGTTAATAAGTTCTTGGAATATAGAAAAAGTCTTAAACCTGTTTTAATTTTTAAACTAGTTTCAGTAAAAATAATTAAATTGCTACAATCAATGCATTATTACATTTAAATTTTTTTCATTTTAAACATTAATGAAGTCTAACCTTGTTAGCTTATTATATTAAGAAAAATTCAGAATGATTCCAAATATTATAAGTTTCATACCTTTCCCTTTTTTTAAATCACAGAAAAATGTAAATTAAAAAAAAATCTTGTTGATCAGCTTGAAGCTTTCAACATTAAATTATTTGAGCCTGCAGTCTTTAAAAATTATAATGTCTTAATTTAATTAAAAGCATCTATCGAAACATTGACGATGGTTTGGTTTCATTTTTAAATCTTTCAAAATTGTATCGTTTAAAAATTTATTATTTTTTACGGTTAAAGATACAAATTTAAATAAATGGTCATTTATATAATTAATGTTAACCTTAAACGTCCCTTATTACTTAAACAAACATTTGAAAATAAAAACTTTAAATAATTGAATAAATCCCAATTCCATGTCTTTGATATTAAATAACCTGTGAAATGGACTATTTTTAAATTGAAAACTGTTTATATTAAAAAAGTTTTTTATTTGAATTACTAAAACATGGTACAATATCAAACTTATAGCCTTTGAAACTAAATATTCACAGCTTTCAAAAATTAGAATTAAAATTCGGCAACTTTCCTGATTTAATGAAAATCTCTGAATTATGAATTCCTGTAATTATGGCGAATGTTTTAAATCTTCATTCATTCTATCATTTGGAAGTAGAAAATAATTAGATCAAACTTGTCAATTTAGAAACTTTACGTTTTTTAATCATAATTTTTTTTAATTCTTGAAATATCATCAAATCCTTTTCAATGTTTTTAACTTCCTTGAAATCTTCTTGTTCTTCCGAATTCTCAGATATATCTGCAGTAAGTTAAATTCTCTGAATTATCTGAATTTGTGGAATTCATAGAATTTATAGAATATTGAGAATTTAGGGTATGTTAGTTTAGTTCAGGGTATGTACTTAAAAATTCCTGGAATTTTAGAAATTTTGAAATACTTAGATAATTCAGGGAAATTTGAATATTCTGGGATATCAGGGAATTGACATAATACAAGGAATTTGAAAAAATAATGGATTTCACATAAACTAGGAAATTCGGAAATTTAAGGAATCTACAAAATTCAAGGATTTCAGAGCCCTTCAGAAAATTCAAAGAATTTAAGGAATGAACAATATTCCAGAAATTCAGCGAACTCCGAGGAATCAAGGATTTTAGCAAATTCAATATATTCAGAGATTTGCAGGAATACGCTAAATCTTTAAAGTTTTCATTTCTTTCAACATAAAACTATTCATTCTGAAAAAATAAATTAATTTTTTTGATTTTATTTATGAAGGCTATCAATTTTTCTTAAAAGCTATAAATTTGATAATGTACCACTTTGAATGACTCCATTTTAAAAATCTATAATTTTAAATTTTAATGAATACTAATGGGCTCGAGTGGGGACTTCACATGATAACTTTTTGATGTCACTGTTAGGAGTATGACTAGAGTATGTGGTACTGCGTTTGTAGAAAGAATGTCTCGTAATGTATGGTGAAATGATGAAATTCAGGCAGCCGCCATAGAAATGTAAAAAGCATTTGGAAAAAGGTTGAATATCACGTACATTAGCAATAAGAAGAGAAAGGCTGGAAAATTTTTGTAGACACAAAAAGAGGGGCGATAAACTAGTGTTTAAGAAAAGCAAAGATAGAATCAGAATAGAAGAAGAAAAACACGTACACAACGACTTGGATACTAATGGGCTCGATTAGGGACTTTACATTATAACTTTTTGATGTGATTGTTACGTGTATGATAGGATTGTGACTGAAGTATACGGTACTGTAGTTGTAGGAAGAATGTCTGGTGATGCATGGCGGAATTATGGAATTCAGGCAGTTGAAAGAAGGTTAAATATCACATACATTAGAGATAAGCAGAGAATAGCTGGCAAATTGTTGTAGACACAAAAAGAAGAATTGTTTAATGAAAGTAAAGATAGAATCATAACAGAAGAAGAGACCAAAATACAAAACGACTTTGGATACTATTAGGTCCGAGTGACGGCATCGCATAAAGACTTTGTGATGTCACTGTCAGGAGTAAGATTGATGTATGTGGTATTGCGGTTATCAGAACAATGTCTGGTGATGCATGGTGAAATGATGAAATTCAGACAGCCACCATAGAAAAAGCGCATTAAAGAAAGTTGAAAATCGCATGAATTAGCGCTGAGAAGAGAAATAGACTTGAAAATTGTGCTAGATACAAAAAGAGGAAAGTTAAACTACTAGTCAAGAAAAGTAAAAAATATAATAATAACAGAAGAGACGACAATATAAAACGAATTTTTATACTAGTGGGGACTTCACATGATAACTTTGTGATGTGACTGTTAGATGTATGACAGGAGTGTGACTGAAGTATGTGGTACTGTGGTTGTAGGAAGAATGTCTGGTGATACATGGTGGAATTATGAAACTCAGGCAGCCGACGAAGCAATTTAAAAAGCAGTTGGAAGAAGGTTGAATATCACATGCATTAGTGATAAGAAGAGAAAGACTTTAAAATTGCTATAGACATAGAAAGAGGAACGATAAACTAGTGTTTAAGGAAAGCAAAGATAGAATCAGGACAGAAGAAAAGACAAAAATACAAAACAACTTTGTATCCTAATGGGCTCAAATTGGGAGTTTACATGATAACTTTGTAATGTGACTGTTAGGAGTATGTCAGGAGTATGAGTAAAGTATGTTTGTAGAAAGAATGTCTGGTAATGAATGGTGGAATGATGAAAGTCCGATAGTTGCCATAAAAAAAGCTTCGAAAATTGTTATAGACACCAAAAGAGGAATGTTAAACTGCTAGTCAAGGAAAGTAAAAATAGAATCAGAACAGAAAAAGGACAAAAAACAAAACGACCTTGGATATTAACGGCCCTAGTAGTAACTTTATATGATGACTTTTTATTGTCAATGTTAGGAGTGTGACTTAAGTATGTGATATTGTGGTTGTAGGAAGAATGTCTGGTGATGCATGGTGGAATGATGGATTTTAGGCAGCCACCAAAGAGATGGAAAAAACACATGAAAGAAGGTTGCAAATTACTGGAATTAGCAATGGAAACAGAAATAGGCATGAATATTATTATAGACACCAAAAGAGGAAAGTTAAACCAATCGTCAAGGAAAGTAATGGTAAAATTAGAACAGAAGGAGAGACCAAAACACACAAAGATTTTTTATACTAATGGACCCGAGTGGGGACTTTACATGATAAATTTTTGAGGCTCTTTCATTGGGGTATTCGCTAGAGAGATTGATCAGCATCCTGGGTCGGTTTAGTGTTGTGGAACGAAACGTTTTATTTTTATGAATAACACGCAAATTCTAGATAAGTCTAAAAATCTATACCGCTTTCCTCACATTACTCCTCACCACAATGAGTGAGTCGCGTGTACCCCGGAAGGGAAATGGCCTAATGGCATAATAATTATTATTTCTGCTGAAGCTAATATTAAAAGTCATTAGGATTAAAGGCTTCTTCTTTATTCCAAGTATTTTCCTACATGAAAAAAAGATTAGTTCCTTTTACACTCGTGTATTTCTAAACATTAAATCCTTTAAATAATTAAACGAACAAATGAAAAAAAAAACACAGGAATAAAAACAATCATCTCTGCGAACAAACTGTATATTGCGAAAACTTGTCGATTATTGCTAGTAATTCTTTCCTTATTAAGAAAGTTATGCAATCATTAGAAGAGTCATTTTAGTTATTTCTTTGAACAAAATTGTACGAGTGCCACCTGTATCCTAAAAAATAATGCTGATGCTGATTTTCGATTAAAAACTAATTAAAATAATTTTCAAATATAATCAACTTAAGGGTAATATTAAAAATCCAAAAAAGTTAAGAAATTTATTATCTAAACTAGCATATTGTTTCTGGTGTTAGTGTTCACTACTGAGGTATACAGTGCTGTGTCAAATAAATAATCAGCGTAATTTATTAGATATGAGTAAAGGATTATTGTAAGTGTTTCTACTGAGGTTAAGCATCTAAGCATACATACGCAATGAGTCAGTAGAGATGAATGAAATATGAATGAAGGAAGAAAGTAGTCGTTGCAAATTTACCCTCAGGTATGCATTCTTAGAAAATTGTTCTATTCGTCGTTGACTAAGCAAAGATTCATTAAGGTTAAGAGCTCGTTGCTTTCAAGACCCGAAGCCGGTTCATGCAATGGATCTTTTCTTCTATTTGTTGGTACCACCATCTAGGTAAAGAGTCGTATTTTTAAAAATGCAACTTTTTATATACATGTACTTATCTACAACGCTTTAGGCTAGCTTTAACAATTTTTTTATATTTTTATTTAATTATTTAAATTCAAAAAAATATTTTTGAAAACACGAATTTTGAAGGAGATATGCTACGTACAATCAATCTCAAAAGTCGCCAAAATTTAAAATGATTTATAAAATAGACCAAAATATATATCTTATTGATTTCTAGAAATATTGACGTAAGCTTCTAAGTCTATTTTGAAAAAATAATTCAGGTTAAAATTTTGTATTTAACAGTAGTTATTTAGAGTTTTAATTTTAGTTTTCTCTTTAAAGAAAGGTCACAATTCGTATATAATCCTAATGACCAAGGCCTCATTATAATTATTTAAAGGATTCTCTATAATTCTATTTGGGTGGTGCTAATAAAAATTTACACTATCATTGTTTATAACAATAATAACTGTATGTTTTCTAAATTAATGTTTCTAATTCAATCCACCCAAAGTAGAAATTTCGAGAATCCTTCGAAGAATAAAATAAGGCCTTGATTATTAGGATTAAATAAGAATTGTAACTTTTGCCTAAATAAGAAGAAAAAACTAAACCTGTAAATAACTATTGTGGAATACAAATTTTTTATCTAAATTATTTTTTCTGAAGTGTAATTAAAAACCTTCGCAAAAATTTACAGAAATTAATAATAGATCTATTTTCGCCGATCTTATAAATAATTTTAAAGAGAGGCAACTTTTGAGATTCACTGTACGTAGTGTAAATCCTTAATCAAATAGTCGACTTTTTAACTCGCAAATTTCAATTTTGAACGAAAAATGGTAGAATCACATATTTACTCAAAATAATTAATTTTCAACTAAGGAAACGAGAATTTTGAAAATATTTTAATTTGCCACTAAAGTCATGTATCTTGGAAAATAAAAATAAATCCTCAATAAACAGTGTAATAGTTGATATTTAAATTAAAGCGATAGATATGAATTTTTAACAAATTATTTAAATCCTTAAACAAAGGAGACTAATTTTAAAACCAAAAACACAAAATTTTCCACCAAAGAGTTGAGTTTTTAACCAAGTCAATGAAGTCAATTCAGTCAATGAAGAATAAATCTAATGCACAATATTGAGTTGGTAACACAAAAATACAAATTCTTGACAAAAAGGTTGATTTACAACCTAAAAATATGCTTTTTTTACCACAATAGTCCAATTTTCAAATAAAAAAGACGATTTTCCAACAAGATAAGTAAATTTTCAAATAAGCAGATCAAGTTTCTAGCAAAAATAAAATAGATACACTTTTAGCAGAGAACGTTTATTAAAAAATAAAGAATCTTTAACAAAATAGTTATATTTGCAACTCTGTAGTTGAATTTTTAGCCATAAGATGAATTTTTAAACAAAAAAAAGACAAATTGTCATTTAAATTCATTTTTTGCTTAAATCGTCCTATTAATTATTTTACGTTGTTCCCAGGATTATTCTCCTAATACATTGATTTCATTAAATTTTCAAGATTTTCGCTATTCCTAAATGGTAAATAAAAAAACTTTTGTATTAGAAAATTAACCTATTTTTTGAGACGTTCTTTTGGTTGTAAATTACTTTTTTTAACTGAAAATTTAACTATTTAATGTATGGTTGCAAATTAAAATATTTATTGAAAAAATTAACTACTCAGTAGAAAATTAACCTTCTTTTGTTAAATTCATCTTTTTGGCTGTGGATTCAAAAATTTTGCTAAAAATAGTATTTTTCAGTTCAATTTGACTGTAATAACTCGTTTTTTAAAATTAATTTTTTGAACCGAAAATATTTTTTTTGGTTAAAAACATTTTTTTCTGTCAACTGTATAGTTCAAAATTGCAATATTTATTTCTAAAATTAGCTACTTAGTAGAAAATTAAATTTTTTGTTGAAAATGATCTGTGGAATATTCATGTTTATTAAAAATTTATCCTTTTCGGTAGGAAATTAATCTTATTTTTTGAAAATTTACCTTTTTTGGCTGTACATTCAACTATTTTTTGTCAAGAAAATCTTCTTTTTTATTCTAATTTAACTTAAAAAATCGTTTTTCAAACTAATTATCTGAACCGACAATGTCACTATCCCGTTTTTGGCTGAAAACTTTTTTTTTTTGAAAAGTCAAAGATTTGCTTAAGAACTAAACTATTTTTTAGAAAACTTAACTATTTGCTGTTGTGTGCAAATGATAAATGTTTTGTAGAAAATGCATATATTTTGTGTAAAGTTAGTCTTTTTTATCGAAAAATAATCTTTTCTTTCTAAAATCGATTGTATTGACTGTCGATTTGACTATTCTGTTAATATCTCTTCTTATATTTTATTCAATTCAACTTGTAGAAAATTCGATTTTTTTTTAAACTGTAGCTATTCCATTTTTTGTTGATCACTTATTTTTTCTGCTTGATAATTCAACTATTTACTTTAAACTTCAACTATTTGGTTAAAAATTAAATTATTTATTTTAAAAATTAATTACTTGGTAGAAAATTCACCTTTTTGTTAAAGATTCATAAGTATGGTGTTAAAAACTAAACAGTTTTGTGAAATTATAAAAGACATGAAACTGAGGCATCAGGTTACGTTGTTCTCATGTATACACTCGACGATGCCTGTGAATGGCCAGAGCTAATCAAAAATTGTCAAATAAAATTTAACAAATTACATCCATTTAGGCAAACACCACTTACTAACATAGTAAAAAACATATATGACCATCCTCTTAGCAATGAAATGATTTCAGTCTTATCTAAAGGACACAATTTTGCAGTAAGTCCCTTTAAAATCCCGAAAAAAGCAATCATCATTAATTTGAAATACATAATCTATATCCTTCCACCTGAAAAAGCGAATGACATACGACATAGGACAGCCAACATTTTACGTCAAGCCCAAATGCCCTCCTCAAAATTAACAAAATATGAAAAAACTGCAATAAAAGAACTTAATCGGAATAAAAATATGATAATATTACCGGATATGAAGGCAGCACAACAGTAATAATAAATCAAGAAAACTATAACAACAAAATCATGGACCGTCTCACTGACGATGCATGCAAATAACTTATAAAGGACTCCACAAAAACTAGAGTCAGTAAAACAAAAACCACTCTAAAAAACAGTAAACTTGACAAAGAAACAACATCTAAATTAGTATCTACTAATCCCATCTCTTCAAGACTTTTCGGACTCCCAAAAATCTACAAAAACAAGATTCCACTCAGGCCGATCGCCAGTGCAATAAATTCACCTATTTACAAGCTAGCACGCTTCCTCGCCAATAAGCCGAATCCTTTCACAGGAAACTATGTTTGCTCACGTCGAAAACATTTTTGACTTTATCAAAAAGATACAGCAGATTTGCATTCAAACCCAAGACATCATAGTGAATTTCGACGTAACATCTCTCTTTAGGAAAGTACCAATCTCTGATACAATTGATATTATTAAATCTTTTGCAAACTTCCCCTCCGAGCTCATACCTTTGACAGAGCACTGTCTCAATAATACTTAATTCTCCTTCAACAACCAATTCTATGAACAAACCTCAGGAGCAACAATGGGATCTCTAATCTCACCTGTAATAGCCAACATCTTTATGGAACATCTAGAAACCAAAACCTTCACTCAATCCAAGTATAAACAGGAATTTTGGTTTCATTACGTGGTCGATACTTTTGTCATCTGGCAACATGGACTAAATGAACTAAGTAGGAGTTTCGATTTCATCAATCAATTAGATGCTAATATCGAATTCACCATGGAAATTGAACAAAACAGAAAATTTCCTTTCTTGGACGAGCTAGTTTACAAAAAATCAGATAATACATTAGGACATGAAGTTTACAGAAAACCCACCCATACAAACAGATACCTACATGCCTCCTTTCACCACCACTCATCTCAAAAACAATCGGTCATCAACTCCCTTGTATGAAAAGCTGCCTCCATAACAGATAATGGTAATTTACAAAAGGAATTACAAAATGTCTAACAAATCCTAATACAGAACGATTACACAATCAAACAAAATTGATAAAACAATAAGAAAATACACTCAAGATAACAATTCAAAACAACCTAATAAAGCCAAAGAGAGAAAAACGACCACCGTCCTACTCTACATCCAAGGTGCCACAAAACAAATAGGAAGAATTCTAAACAAGCACAACATCTAAACCATATTTAAACCACCTGCAAAAATAGGTTAGTTACTAAATAACCCTAAAAACAAAAAGACATTTCTCAGTGATTTGGCAGTATATAAAATCACTTGTTCTTGTGGCAAAGTCTATATTGGAGAAACCGGGAGAGCGGTGAGCCAGTGTATAAAGGAACATGAAAATAAAGTCAGACTAAAACATTTCACGCAATTAGCACTAGCTGAACATCATATCGAAACAAGACATAACATTTTATTTGAAAAAACAAACGTCATCGAAAAAAATATATATTTTTCCGAAAAAAACATAGAGAAGAAATCGAAATCTTAAAGCAACCTAATAACATCAATAGGGACAACGGTTATAATACCAATCAGATATGGCTTTCCGTCCTCCCGGATTTTAAAATTGGACTTGGTTGACCAATCAGGTGCGTCCTGTCTCCATGGTGGGGCGCTCTGGCCAATCACAGTCATCATAGAGAGTATACATGAGAACAAAATAACCTGATACCTCAGAAGTAAACTGCAATGTTCACGAAACATCGGCTAAATTTATATTTTTGTACACGCTTGAAACCCGAAATATCTCTTTTATCATCATGAATCATCGTGAAAGCATTAAATCTATTATTGTTTTGTGAAATCTATGTGCTTTATCAAAAGTTTGCCTTTTGTACCAGAAAATTAGTCTTGTTTTTTTTTTAAATCGTAATTTTGGTTGAGGATTTAACTATTTTGTTGAAAATTTTTATTCTTTAGTTCAATTCAACCAGTTGCAATTTTTTTTTTAATTAAAATAATTTTTGGAATTGAAAATGTAATTATTACATTTTTGGTTAAAAACTTATATATTTTTGAGTAATAGTAGAGTCTCTCTCGATCACAGAGGGTAAGTATTAATAAAAATTTGCAATCAATTTGCTGCGTTTCATCAGCTTGGTTCGCTGATCTCTTCAAGGTAGAATTTTATTTAAAAACACCAACATGTTAAAATAATAAAAACACAAAGTTGTAAAAAAAAATTTTTATAAAAGATTACAATTCACCATTTTCACACTTCATCACAAAATTTTTTCACAACTTTGCGCTTTGGTAATTTTTATCTGTTGGTATTTTTAAATAAAATTCTAGCCTGAAGAGGTCAGCAAACCAAGCTGACGAATTGCAGGAAATTAATTGCAAATTTTTATTAAAACTCCATTTAAAATATGGAGGGCGATATTTACTTTCGTCAAAAAAAATTATATATTTTGGTTGACAATGCAACCACTTCGTTAAAAACAAATCTTTGTGAGTTAAAAATCCAACTCTCTTGATAAATATTTAATTACTTTGTTGAAAATTCAACTATTTTTTAAAATACTTCTTTGTGATCATAAATTTGGAATTAATTATAAAATAATTTGATTGAGGCTTTTACTTTCAACCACAGTTTTTATGTTTAAAAGCAAATTGAGAAGCGAGTTGTTAGGCCTCGGGATTTATGTAAGAAAGCCAGAAATTAATAAAATTAATGCAATCCCTGTTAGAAGGACTCTCCGCCAGTTCAATTCCTCCATATTGTAAGCCTCTTATCTTGAAATATGTATGAAAGCATTTGGTGAATTTATGTTCGGTGTACACTCTTAAAGTCTTGTTGTAGAATTTGACCCACTGACCTGCCGCAGAGTGTGAACATAATTTAAACACATACAAAATACACTTTTGTATTCACATGAGTATTTGCACTTGCTAAAACTCTCTCACACCTTTTTATGTTTAGGGGAAAATAATGCAAATTTATTGAAACTTATGGGCCATCCGTAAACCAATTTTCCGGGGGGGGGGAGTGAAAAATTTTCTACATGGGGGGGCACAGGAAGTAACGCTGCGAATTTGATTAATGCTTAAAACGTTTCTGGATGATACATTTTAAGAAAATGAGCGATTTTTGCGAAAGATGTCACTGCAATAGCATAGTTCAATAATAAATTATTAATTGCATTTTTATAATGGGTGATTTTTTACTAGCGTCGTGTAATTGTTTTTGCCGATAGTATTATCGCTTTTGATCTGCATAGTCTAATTCAAAATGGTTTTAATTTTTAGCTATCGAAAAAATTTCGCTCTAGCAGAAACAGACCGGGAATCTGTGAGACATGGGTTCGTATCTCAGTGGAGCTATAGAAATAAATTTTTTTTACAGATAAACAAAATATGTCTTTTTTAGTTACAAATTTCTGTATTCTATTGAAAAATTCGTGTTTTATGGTAAAAACTTATCCTTCTTAGCAAAAAATTATTATTTATATTGAAAATTCGTCGCTTCATTTTAAAATTAATTTTTTTTTGAAAATACGTATCCCTTGCATGAATTCAACTCCTTAAAATTTAAATTCAAATCATTTATGGTTGAAATATCATCAATTTTAGTATTCTTTCAGAAATCATAAAATTTTGTTTGAAAATTAACGTGATACCTTGATCTTGAGACTCGTTTCTTTTTTACTTGAAAGTTCATTTTTTCAAACTTAAAATTGCACTACTAGGATTGTAATTGAAAATTGACATTTTTGTTAAAAATTCAACTATTTGGTTAAAAATGTATCTTTTTTAGTTAAAAATTAATGTATTCTAGTTAAAAATTCGTTTTTTATAGTAAAAAATTAAACTTACTCTTTAAAAAATTCTTATTAGTCTTTGAAACTTCGTGAAATAAACTGTTTGTAATTTAAATTTAAATCTTTCTTGGTTGAACTATCATCAATTTTACTTTCATTTCAAAAATCGTATTTTTTGTTTGAAAATTAACGTGACACCCTGATCTTGATAGCTGCATAAAAGTTGAACGACTTTGTTAAAAAATTATTTTTGTTTGTTTCAAGATTCATTCCTTTTGCACAAAATTTAAATGTTTCGTTAACTCGTTTCTTTTTTACTTTAAAGTTCCTTTTTTAACTGAAAGTTGAGCTATTACTAATCTACTTAAAAAATTATTTTTTTTAGTTAAAAAGTCTTGTAAGTGGTTGAAAATTTATCTTTTTCAGGTGAAAATTCCTGTATTCTGTTTACAAATTGTTGTTTTATGGTACAAACTTAAACTTATTAGTAAAAAGTTATTATTTTTCTTTGAAAATTCATCGCTTTAGATCAAAATTAAATAATTTATTTGAAAACTGGTATTTTTTATCAAATTCAACTGTTCTTAATTTAAATTTAAAATATTCTTGTTTAAAATATTATCAATTTCACTTTTCTTTCAGCAAAAAATTTTTTGTCGAAAATTAACGTGATAACCTGATCATGATACCTGTTTGAAAGTTGAAAAACTTTATAAAAAAAATTGTTATTGTTAGAGATTGTTAAAGACCTTTTGTTGAAAATCTAACTGTTTCCTTAAAAGCTCGTTTATTTTACTTGAAAGTTCATTTTTTAAACTGAAAATTGCACTACTAGAATTGTAATTGAAAATTGACCTCATTAGTTCATGTTTATGGTAAAAACTTAAACTCCTTAGTAAAAAATTCTTATTTTTATTTGAAAATTCGTCGCTTTATTTTAAAATTAAATAATTCAATTAAAAATTCGTATCTATTGATTGAATTCAACTCGTTTTAATTTAAATTTAAAAATAATGTATTTTGTTTAAAAATTCGTGATAATGGTAAAAAATTAAACTTATTCTGGATAGAAAATTCTTATTACCCTTTGAAAATTCATCGCTTCAGTTCAAAATTAAATTGTTTGTTTGAAAATTCGCATTTATTATTTAAATTAAACTATTTTTAATTTAAATTTAAATCTTTTTTGGTTAAAATATCATCAATATCACTATTCTTGGAGAAACCAATTTTTTTTTTAATTCAGCGTGACACCTTGATCTTAATAGCTGTTTGCAAGTTTAACGACTTTGTTAAAAAATTATTTTGGTTTTTTTAAAGATTCATTCCTTTTGTTGAAAATTTAACTGTTTTGTTAAGTTGTTTCTTTTTAACTTGAAAGTTTATTTTTTAGCCTGAAAATGGATCTTTTTTAGTTAAAAATTCAAGTAATTGGTTAAAAATTTATATTTTTCATGTGAATATTCATGTATTCTTTTTAAAAATTCATCTTGTATGGTAAAAAAATTAATTTTCTTAGTAAGAAATTCATATTTTTTTGCAAAAATTCAACATCTTGGTTAAAAATTGAATTATTTGGTTGCAAATTCGGATTTCTTTATTAAATTTAAATCTTTTTTATTTGAGTTTAAATCTTTCTTCGTTTAAATATCATCAATTTCACTTTTCATCTTTATAGTGGAAAATGTAATCAGTTTGTTGAAAGTTCTATTTTAATAATTGTAAATCAATTTTTTAGAACTGAAAATGAAACTATTCCATTTTTTGTTGAACATTTCTGTTTTTGATGGAAAACTGATATTTTTTATTTAAAAATTTAACTATTGGGTTGAAATATAAAGTACTAAAAGTTTCGTTAAAAACTCATGTTTTGGGTTGGAAAATTCAACTGCTTTTTAGAAAATTGGTCTTTTTGGCTATTATAAAATTACTTTCAAACAATTATACAATTAATTTATATAGGTCAAAAATAAGTTTTTAGTTAAAAATCCTTACCATCAGGTAGAAATTTCAATTTTTATTCTATTAAAAATACATATTTTTGTGTTAAAATTCAGCTATTTATAGATACCATATTTTGGCAGAAAATTTAACGAATTTTTTGAAAATCAAACAATTTTTTTTTTAAATTAACTACCCGAGTAAAAGTTTGACTTGATGATGTCTTGAGTTCGTCTCCAAGACATCAATGTCTGGCTGCGTCTCAAAATTAGGTCAAGACATAAGCCTTCGTCTTACCTTTATGATCACGGGACATGAGACAGAGTTTACTTGTCTCAAGTCGAGCCTTGTCTTGGCTAAGACAACGCTTCCTTGTCTCAAGACGAGCCTTGTCTACCTGAGATGATGGAACCTTTTTCGACTCATAAATGAAATTAAAATTGATAAATAAAAATTTGTAATTATTAAATTATATATTTTTAATAAAAAAGTTCAGATTCTGTGGGTCTCAATGAGTGAACCCCTTAAAAATTTTCAAAAAAAATTAGGATTGTGAATTTCTAAAAGGATTTCCTAAGCCGTTAGAAAAATTTTCGGTGTCCTCATCAAACAAGTATAATACAAACGATATTCCGTAGAGGAATTGATTGGATATTAATATCGTATATAAATATATAAGATTGTTGGATTATTAACAAAGATTAGCCTTAATGACAGTCATAACGACCCTTTTTCTAGGTTTTTAGTAATAAACCGCTCGTTTTGGAGTCATAAATATTCGACTCAAGACATAAATATATGTTTTCAAGACATAGAAACTTGTCCCCAAGACATAAGTTGAAGTCTGGCTCCGTCTCCAAACTGAGACATGCTCAAGTCGACCTTTTCGACTTCACCATGTCTTTATTGGGGGCAATTAAATTTAAAACCAGGTTGAAGAATTTTTACTCGGGTAGATATTGAAAAATTATCTATTTTGTTGAAAATTCATAGATGTGAGTCAAAAATTCAACTTTTGGAAATTTTTCCTGTTTGGTCTTTTTATTAAAACATAAGTTTATGGTCTGAAAATGTAACTATTTTATTTTTAGCTGAAAGTCCATTCTTTAATTAAAAGTTCAACAATTAGGTAAAAAATTAAAATAATTATTAGAAAAATAAATTACTTTGTAGAAAAATAACGTTTTTGTTGAAAATTCATAGTTTCTGGCAAAAAATTCAAGTGTTTCTGGAAAATTCATCTACTTTATTGATAATTCGTTTTGAGCAGAATATTAATATTTATTTTTTAAATTTCTTCTTTTTGGCTGAGAACTCAACTACTTATTCAAAAATGCATGTCTTTTTTTAAATTTATTTCCTTACAAAAATTCGTATTCGTTTTAATGAAAAATGATTTTTGAAACTGAAAATGTAACTATTTTATTTTTAGCCCAAAGTTATTTTGTAGTTGAAACTTCAACTAATATTTTAAAAATTAAAATAATCGTGTAAAAAATTAACTACTTGATAGTAAATGAACATTTTTGGTCAAAAATCCGACTGTTTTCTGGTCAATTCATCTGCTTTCTTGAAAATTCGTATTCCACTTTTCGTTGAAAATTTTTTTTATTGGTAATAAATTTAACTATTAGGTTAAAAATTAAACTAGCTGTTTAAAAAATAACATACTCAATAGAAAATTCAAGTTTCTTTAAAATTTACAGGTCTGGGTCAAAAATTCGACTGTTTTGTGGACAATTCATCTGCTTTGTTAAAAATTCGTCTATTTGAGAAAAAAATTAATCTTTCTTTTTAAAATTTTTTTTTTTACCGTAAATTTAACAATTTTGTTAGAAATTCGTATTTTGGGTTTAATTTATCTAATAGAATACTTTTTTTTTGTTAAAAAATAATTTCTTTTAAATTTAGAGAGAAAATTCAACTATTCCATTTCTAGTTAAAAGCTTATTTTTTAATTAAAAATTTAATTATTATGTTTAAAAATAAACTAATAATTTAAATAATTAACGACTGGTAGAAAATTAACATTTTCGTTGAAAATTCATAATTTTGGGTCAAAAATTGGACTCTTTTGTGGACAATTTATCTACTTTGTGTGAAATTCATATTTTTGTCAGAAAATGAATCTAATTTTTGGCTTTAAATTCAACTATTTTATTAAAAAATCATCATTTCTTTGTTCAATTTATCTGTTAGAAAATTTTTTTCTGTTGAAAAATAATTTTTTTAATTTAAAATGAAAATTAATTTATTCCATTTTTAGTTGAAAGCTTATTTTTACAGTTAAAAATTATAGTATTGAGTTAGAAATTAAACTGATCAATTGGAAAATTCACTACGGGTGTAGGAAATCAAAATTTTTAGTAAAAATTCATAGTCTTATGTTGAAATACCATTTATTTTGTTAATAATTCATATTTTTAGTTGTAAATTCAACTATATTTTGTTTAAAATTTATTGTTTCTTTGGTTCAACCTGACTTATCGAAAATTTACCTATTTGGTTTAAATTTAACTACTTAGATAAAAATTATACTGACAGTTTAAAATTTGGACTACTTATTAAAAAATAATTCAACTATTTTCTAAAAAAAATTTTATAATTTGTTGAAAATTCATGTTTCCGATTGAATTAATTCAGGAATTCTTTAATAAAATTTTTTATGAATTTCTAATGAATTTAAAAAAATTCAAAAATCAAAAAAAATTTATTTATTTTAGTAAAAATAGCGTGTTTTTCAGAGAATTTAAGGGAATTTAAGAGACTTAATTAATATTATAAGAATTCAATATATAATTTAGGCGAATGCAAAAAGATTTTTTTAACTTAAAAAATAGTGGACTATAAAAATTGAAAATCCAAAAATAATCTTTTGAATTATAGTTAAAAATGCGTTTAGAAATACTGTGGGAAATTTCAATCTATAATAATGTATACTTTGAAATGCATAATTTTGTCTGTCATCCACGGTAGCAATGTTGCAAGATTATTTCATTTGTTTAAAAGTTTTTTAGCCTTGAATTTAAATTAGAAAAAGATAGAAAACTATCCGGACCTCCAAGCAATTTTTTTTCAATAAAATATAATTTATGGAAATACTTTTATTAAGAGCAAACAATATAGTTTGGTAGACTTGATCTCTTGAAAAGATGCAGTTCCGCTTTAAAAAAAAATCGTTTGATCCTCTCTATCACGTCATCTTGTATTTACGTTTCCAAAGTAAAATTTTACATTCTCTTCAAAAGTACTGAAATTTTTTAGGAACAAAAAGTGTAGGTCAACTTTGCCTCCTGTTCTGTAACAAAATTGGAAGAACTTTTAATTTCAATAATTATTTTTACGTTTTTAAATGGCAAAAAATTTAAATATAATAAAAGAAAATAATGGTTCAAAGTAGCGGAAAGAAATTTGTTTCCAAAATATAGGTGAGTTCAACTGTAATCAATTATATTTTATATCGACGAGTACGCCCTGTACAGTAACTACTCTATAATTGGGATGGGAAAGTGCATCCTCGAGCGCATCCGAGTTTTCGGTACTTCTTTGATAAGTCCAGAAAAAAATCACTGGACTCTATTGAAATTTCATAAAGGCCCACCCATCCTGGCAAATTACCAGAGATTCTTCTTTATTTTTATATAATTTTCTCCAATCGAAGCATTTCTGGTAATATAGGGCATTCAAATATAATTTGAGACAGTTTGAGAAAGTTATTATTAATGAGAAGAAATTTTATTGATAATTTTATTGAAAAATAGAAAAATCAACAGGGATCAGAAAAATATGTATTTAATGCCTTTTATTTTGTACTAATTAACTTCTGCAAAATAAATGTGTATTAAATATTCGAGATCAATATATTCCAAAAAATCCTTCATTAGTATCAGGGTGTTCAAAGATATCTGTGTAGTCTACATAAAAAAGTTTATTAAAAAGATAATTTAAAAAATAAATTTTGATTTCTTTTTTATTTAATATTTGTTTTATTCTTTTCCTGTTCTTGAAATTATGAAAAAAATGTTTTATGTGAAACATTCGCTCTTTAAATTAATGATCGCTCAAAACGAAAAATTCGATAATTATAATAAATTTTAAATAATTAATAGTAACAGCTTCTACCTAACATGAAGAAAATGCTTTTTTTGAATTTTAATTAAAAATTTGCCAGGATAAATAAAGTCTTTTTTTATAAAGTCGTAAAAATAATTTATAGGAAAAATATTTTCTATCGTCTTTTTTGATTTTTTATGCTTCAACTAATAATTAAACATAAGAATAATTAAACTATTTACAGATTTGAACTTACAAACAGATTTGAAACTTTATAAACTACTTTTAATTTTAAGTAATTTTCAATAAATTTATTTTCAATTAACATTTTTTATTAAGTCTTAAATCGTATGTTGAAATATTGTTTCAGTGTATGTTATATAATTTTTAACACATGAAACTAGATATATTTTTTTAGTAAAAAACAGCATATTTTTTCCATTTTTAAATATATTTGACTATTTATTTGATATGATTAATTATAATTTAAATATATCAAATTAAACAATTCAAGACTAAATTATTTCAAAAATGTATTTGATTAAATTTTTAATTCAAATTTCAAAACTTTTAATTAATAAATACCAATATTGAACAATTATCAATTTAAAAAGGTCTTGAATTTACTTTAATTTAGAGTAAATTGACCTTCATTTTCAGAGCTTTTAAAACTTATTTTGAAAATATGATTGTCTTAGAGACACGAATATATATATATATATATATATATATATATAATATTTAATATTTCTTAGCCGCAGCATTTTTGAAATTCATAAAGTATATTAAAAATA